>JAIPMN010020679.1:0-10702 GCA_020650975.1 Apostichopus californicus | reverse complement strand
GGCGGAGCCCGAGTGCATCCAGCGATAGCATTAACACCCGGAGTGCATTAATCATGTGAGTAACGCACGCTAGACCGTTGATTAACCCCTTTCATTCATACACTACCATTTGTGTGGGGGAAAAGTCATAAAACAAAACATTTTTGGTTACATATAACCAAAGATTTATTAAAGTGATGCCCCGTAATTTTACCGTGCGTTACTCACAGGATTAACCACGGTCAGCTGACCTGAATGGACCAATAGGATTTAGGAATCTTTACTAAGTATGAATGAACTGTTGTTTAATAAGCTCTCTAGCTTCATAACCCATTATCTCACTTTTCATTCAAGAAATGCAACTTTAATTCTATGTATAGATGTGTCCACGGCCTGGCTCCAGATTACCTTACTAATAATACTATTCTACTGAGAGGTAGCCATTCTTACAGAACTAGATCTAGCTGCTCTAATAATATTTTACTTGCTCTTGTTAGATCTGGGAATGGTAAAAGGTCCTTCAAATTTTCTGGAGGCAGGTCGTGGAACAGTCTTCCCCAAAATTTGAAATGCTTGCCAAATGTTAATATTTTTAAACGCAATATGAAAACTTATGTATTTAGTTTAGATGTCTGAATTTTGTTTGTCAATCTTTTTGCCGTCTTTTTTGTGCTTTTGGATGTTTACCATTTTTCTACTGCATTATATTGTATATGTATTTTTGTATTGAGGGCTCCTCTGGAAAGCAGTGCTTCTGCACTGAGCAGGACTACCCTCAATAAAGATGACGATAATAAAAGAATAAAAAGAATTCTGACCTTACGAAGAAAAAAGCAGGTATTGAAGCAGTGAAAATTAAAGACGTGAAATGGCAAAAGGCGTAAAATGTATCAAGAACATAAAACAGGGAGGTCTGGGTTTAATTTATCCCATATCGCATCATAAAATGCTGTACAAAATAGGTAAATATTACTCCATAAATCCAAGATGTTCAGCTTTGGTCAAAATTCTTAAACTGTTTTGATTACAACCTTGGAGGAAATTGTCCTCACTTAGACATTCAGTCATCTTGTTGTGTGTTCCTTCAAAATGTCTGAGAACAATTTGGAGAGTAAAGACCTCCAGGAAAATATAATTTTTTGAAAACTTCTAGCAATTATAGCCTGCTATAATTTGGGGCCTATACTGACTACCTTAAATTATTACTTGGAGGGTTAGTGCTGGTTCAAATCTCATTCTATGAACTTTCTTTTACTCTTTTCAAATATTGCTCTTAATTCATCTGTCTTTTAACTTTCTGTTGTTGATTTACTCAAAAAAAGAAAAAATCTTAGGAACTGGAATTCCCCAGCATCAAAGCTGCTTCAGAAATAATTCAACTTGTAGAATGCAAATCAAAGGATGAGCAGAAGCAAGTTTTCCAACGGTGAGGAGTTGCACCAATGATAAACTGGCGGATATTCTCAATTCGTCCCATACTCATGTGACTTATCCTATAGTTATAAACGTACATGGTGTATTAAGTTTATGCGACTATAAACCCAACCTTTTTGAGCTACTTGGCCACTTAAAAATTATCCCAGGGAACAATATTCATTCCATACTGGATTAAATGTTACGATAATAATCATGATTGATGTTACCTTTAAGATGAGTAAATATGTAAGAAAGACTTTCTTTCTAAGCCATATGTTGGTATATTATTAACATTACATCAGAGCTAGTCCTAAATTTTCCGCAATTAAGATAAAAAGTTGCAGAAATATTCAAAAGTATACTTTTTCTGGAGCTTCTGGATCTTCAACTTTTATCTCAGACATTGAGAATTGTTGAAAAGTAGGCAATTAAATGTCTCAGGGTGGATAACTACAGTACGGGTATTAAATGTATGTTGTAATTTTATCATGGCTGACCATAACCTGAATTTCTAGCATATTTTGGAGGGGGTGAGGGTAGGGAGGGGGGGAATACGGATGACCTTTAAAGAGTTGTACGACCGGAAATTACTCCTTAAACCTTGCACGCAATCATTTCTATCATATGGATTACCATTTTTATTTTTTGTCTTTTATCCTTCAGCTCAAAGTTATGACTGATGTGAAATTGAAACCCCGAGTTATGTTTATGGATCCTTCACGTAAGGATTTACGAAAAGAGAAAAGACTATTTATGAATAGAGAAAAAGACTATTTATGGAAAGAATATTCATGGGAAACTTATCACTCAAACAATTTCACTTTTGAATGTGTCAAAAGGTTTAAATCCCAAGGACAAATGACTCAGTGTCCATCTCATGGTCATTACTTAGAATTGAAAGTTATAGCACCCAAACTATTCTGAAATTTCATATTTGATGTAAGAGTTACTGGTAGACACTTTTAACAAAGATCTGTAAATCAAGGGCATAGAAGCATGAAACTAAAACTTGTATTAAAGCCAATCACTTGCATGTGACCTTCGCAGAACTAAATAATTCAGTTTAGTTTTGGATATCAAATGGTTTTGTCTTGAACCAGCAATTGTATGCATGATTTGAGCCTGTAACAGTAGAGAGATAATCTGTGACCATTTGCTATTACTATTACACAGTTAGAAGAGCTTCCAAAAATTTCAGAAATTTTATCTAAATGAAAACAGACACAAAGATTTATATCAGAATTGTCTCACATTTCCTGTTGTATCATGTTTTCCTGTTTCATTTTCTCTTTTTTACTTCCACCACCTTTAATTGTTCAACTTTCTGGTATCCATCATGTGTACTTTAAAGTTTCGTCTACGTCCCCCCCCCCCACCCCCAAAGACTTGAATTTGCATTTACATGAGAAATTAGATTTGAATTGAACTGAATGTTGGTTATATCACCACAGCATTACTCGAATACAAGCCAGTGGGGGGGGGGGGGGGGGGGGGGGATTGCACGACGGAGCATTTTCCCCCAGACTTTCCCATTGCCCCTCCCCAGTTGCTCCCTCAACCAGATCTGCTACTTATCCAAACAGGCTAATCATTTGTATCAGAAACAACTTCCAATGCAAATTATGCATTAATGTAAAAAATTGTCAAATTATAGCACCACTTGGGTCTGTCATTTTGAAAAATGCCCTAAGGGGAGGTGACCCCTCCCCTTAGAGTTAGACCCACCCCAATATCACTGTTATCTCCCCCACCCCCAAAAACAATGTTCTTCGACCCCTAGTTGCCCCCCCTCATCCTCCCCCAGATTGCCTATAGCCAGTGCCGCCACTGGTTCATGCCCAACTGGCCGTCCAGCTATTCTGGACATTTCCGTTACTTTTTTTTTTCTTTCTTTCTCTATCTCTCTCTCATTTGAAAGGTCAAAGGTTAGATGACATTTTACAAGCTGATGAAACAATGTAATTATCACTGCAACCATACAGCTGGAAAATTGATTCAGATAAATACTTCCTGAAAAAGCATTCACCCTTGGACGAACATTCCTTTCGCCGGGACAGCAGGCAGCTGGCCTTAGATGTCGATCCAGCGATAAGGGTGAAGGTCTACCTGGTACCTACGTACGGATCACAGATGTCGTCCAGCTGAAGTGAAACTATAGATAAAATGCCTAAACTCACAAAAGGGAATGAAACTCTGAGGGGAGAAGCAGCGCCGCTATGTATAACATTGAGCGTCTGAAGCAATCCATGAAGTCAACATTAATTGAAAGGTCACTGTATAATGTTGAATGTTGAATGCTGTATAATGTTGAATGAAAATGTTACTTTTGCATAAATTAATATCACATAATTCTTGATATTCAAAATTATTCCTTGACTTCAAGGAATTTTAATTTTGGAAAGTTACTGTATCAGTATATCAGCCAAAAGTTTTGAAATGATGGCAGAAAATAAGTGATGATGTTGAAATTTTCGAATATGATTTTCGACCATATGTTTAACTTTCAAGCATATTTGGGAGAAGAAGGTTGACTGGCAATCGTGATAAACTTTAGGTCTACAGTACTAAGATGCTTATGGTAAACAATTCATCCTCTCCCCATCCCCACCATCCCCTCACCCTCCCCACCATCCTCTCCCTCTCACCACAAACAGATTTTTATTTTTATTCCGTCTGTGATACATGATGTTTTACATTCCTTCATAATTTGGAACAGTTTTAGTTCTAGATGAGGTATCATTAATAGCAAAACACCCGCAGGCTTAGGCCTACAGACACCTATGAACAACATTTCCTAATCACTCTAGGAGGCATTAGAAATCATGAAAATAGCTGCAACTCCCATTAAAATCCATCACAGATTGACCATTTAACAAGTCTTTTTTTAATTCTAGTTTCACTTAAAGAATAAACGTTAGCTAATTATGCACATTGATGATGTCAAAGGAGTGACTGCCTAATTTCCTGTGATGCTTTTGTTTTTACAACCTCAACGACACTGAATACAGGAAAATCGCATTATTCAAATGTTATGTGAAGGCTTTAAATTAGGGGGTTAACTAATTAAGAGCTAAACTGAGAAATTTTGAAAAGCGTAACAATCTACGTCATAGTTTGCACATATTTAATGAGTTTCCCCAGATTTTATCAAAAAACTCCAAATGCGCATATCTTGGAAACAAAAAGAGCTTTTCAAAACATTTCCACAGATTTTGAATGAGATTATCACACACAACAAATGTTGTGAATAATATGGGGCAAATTGGTGGGGTGTCCGTAGTAAATTAAAGAACTTGAATTCTTTCTGCTTCAATCCATTTATGGAGTGTTAGCTCAGTGGTTCACGCCAGTGCCTTTCAATCATAACAATAAGGTCCCCGGTTCGAGTCACTCCCAGATAAATGTATGTCGTCCAGTTACAGAGTTGTTGACAATTAACAATTCATAATCATGTTAATGATGTAAGAGACTGACTTCGGTCAGCTTGCGGCTTTGATAAGCCAATGAGGCTTCTTCGCGAGTTCCTGCTTGCAGGAGGAACTAATATACATACATTTACAATGTGCAAATCCTCTATAACATCATAAATTGTCATACAATTGACGTTGACTTCCCTTCATCGTAATGTAATGTACATCACAGGAATGAACTTCACATGTGAGGTTGCTTGCACTTTTTTCAGTTCAAGGTTATTTCAACCAGCAATGTTCAAACAATTTAAAGTGATGTGTTCATACAATAGACTCAAAAACATCATAAATGGTGGAGGTGATAACACAAGGATACTACTAAAAGCTTCTTAATGGATTGGCATCTCATTTGGGATCTTTCTCTAATGAGAGAGAAAGGATGGATGGGGAGAGGGGTGGGGGAGGGGGGAGGGGTGTGTGGTGATGCAGACGAACTTGCAATACCACACCTATTTTATTGCAACTGCCATGCTGCATTATATGGTTCTGATTCCTATTTCTATATACTTACACTGCCGTATTCGATCCTCAGTCATTTTTGTACTTTACATACCCTTGTTCATATATAATACCAACATGCACAGTCAAATATTACAACGCTTCATGTATGCTGTACATTTCTAGGTGAAGGCAGGCTGGTAGGTGAATATAAAATGAAATACAAATCTTAAAAGTATAAAACGCAGACATTTTGTTGTATTTACATAAATATGATAAGGAATATTATTTCAACTGAATTGAAATAATTAACATTTCCAATTATCACACATTCAGATATTTTTCTTCCCCACTCCCTTCAAGGTAAACCCTTCCTCGTCCTCCATCTCACCCTCCGCCCCCTCCCCCCCCCCCCACCTCCTCCAATGCTCAGAGGACTTATAAAGTCAACAACAAATCCTGCTATAAGTGAAAACAACCTTGATTCATTGTTAGACTTCAGCCTAGGTGTGTCTTCGAGGCTCCCTGGTGTAACATTGTTAAAGGTAGTCAGTACAGGCCCCAAATAATAGCACACTATAATTGCTAGAAGTTTTCAAAAAGTACTTTCCTTGAGGTCTTTACTCCCAAAATTGCTCTCAGATATTTTTAAGGAACACACAAGATGACTGAATATCCAAGTGAGGAAAATTTCCTCCAACGTTGTAATAAAAACAGTTTAAGAATTTTGACCAAAGTTGACCATATTTGAATATCTAGCATATTTGGGGCCAATACAGCGTACCTTTAAGTCTCTATCACCGTTTTCGTTGAATACAGTTTTGTTTCTTTACTTACTTTTTGTTCAGATTGTATTCCTATTATCAGCGAGTGAGCCTCAATGAGCAACTTTTGAATATAATGACACCTCTAAAATCACCCAGCCCAACTTGCTTTATCAGTTTTGTTGACATAGATAAGGTCATAGCACAAACATGTTAAGTAAGCATCATGCAGAGCGGGAACTCTCTGCATTAAGTTATTAAGTAAGAGTAAAAATGAAATATGTTGGTATATAACTAGCCTATAGAAACGTGTCGCTGCAGCATTTATTGCCATGTTCAGCCTGTAAATCTCAGTGTTAAGATACCTCTGGTCTGCATGTCATAAAGTCTTCCATCAGTCTGTATCGTAGTTCGGTTTTCAAGCAGACTACTCATATTCATATGGTAGCCTAGCGACCAGTGTACTCAAATTAGTCCTCCAAGAATAATAATAATTAATAATTAATAATTCTCAGTTCTTATATAGCGCAACTTACAATGAAGTATCGCCGCGCTGTACTTAACCGTGGTCATTGGTAACTTGTCACACCTACACACCAAGGTGTGCACAATTCAAACAATCTCTCCTGGGGCACCACAGCTGCACCACAGCCACGTGTCCCCTGGGGGACTTCCCATAGGGTGCAGCCACAAACCGGCGCACGCAACTATATTTACAAGTCACCTCGCAAGTCCCCATTTATACACCTGGGTGAAGAGAGGCAATGGAGATAAAGTGCCTTACCCAAGGACACAACGCAATGATCTGGCCAGGGCTCGAACCTGTAATCCTTAGATCAAGTCCACTGCCTTAACCACTTGACCAGTGGTACTATGATAATATGGCATTCTGGACATCTTGTGTAAATGCTGATGCAAGCCTATGTATAGCCTTTTGGTCACTGAATCTGCTAAGACTTGCCAAAAGTTATTCAAGCAACTAAGGGGACATCCTCTACTCTACGTGCAATAAAATAAAATTACAATTTAAGAAATTCAAGTATCACTCCATGTTTTAGAATATTACTCTTGATTACTCTTTTATTTACAGATCGCAGCCCTTTTTGTACAGAGAGACTCTTTAGATTCTTTACTGTAGCTTTCAGATAACTTTTGTAACAAATTTTTATGGTAATTTTATCTTTCTTAATCTCTTAAACTTTGAAGTCTTAACCTGTATTCTTCTTGATGTTCTTTATTGTTATAAGATTTGTTATCCTATTTATTCATTTTTATAAATTTATACTGAAATAAAGAATGAATGAATGACCTTGTATTCATATTCTTCCTATTAAAGGAAAGTTCCAATGGTACTCGTACTGATGCTGTTGTACTTAGAGCTACTTGTCTGATTTCAAATATGAATATGCATGATGGATCCAGCACAATGTCCAATGACAGCCTTTGGTTATGAATATTTATTCATGTTCTATAAATTTGTACTAGAATAAAGAATGAATGACCTTTTACTCATATTCTTCCTATTAAAAGGAGTTCCAATGGTACTCATACTGATGCTGTTGTACTCAGAGCTACTTGTCTGGTTTCAAATATGCATATGCATGATGGATCCAGTAAAATGTCCAATGAGAGCCTTTGGTTAAGAATATTAGGCCGATAATATGTATAAACTTTCTGCATTAATGTGTACATTGATTTCATTCATTCATCTCTATCTCCACATCTTCTCTCTCTCTCTGAATTAAGCTTTCTTAAATACACCAGTAAAATCACCAGCATGAATCTGTTCATGTAAGTAAATTGAAAAATGAAAACTGGCAGATTTTTAACTGGCAGATTTTTAACTGGCAGATTTTTAACTGGCAGATTTTTAACTGGCAGATTTTTAACTGGCAGATTTTTAACTGGCAGTTTTGAGAACTTTTTACGGAGCAAAGAAATCTATAAGCTAAAATGATATTCTGACCAGTAACAAGGTATTTTTGTCATTCATTGGTTCCAATTCCATTCTAGCGAAAGATTAAATATGATGGTTCCTTCCAAACTTCAGCCGAGACCGAGCTGCATGGGAAGTCAAGCAACATACGTTGTTGACCTTTTCTTCTTTGTTTTTGTTTTGTGTGACCAAAAGGAACATCGATTAAAAAGCTAATTAATACAGCTCTGGACAGAACTCCATCAATTGTCTGCAGATACCAATCTAGTACAAGTGTTATCCTTGCCAGTGACAAGAAACGTAAATGACTGTCACTAAAACTAATTCATTGCTGGTCAGCACAATCCAGTTACAACTAGTACTTCCACTTGGTATGTAGAACAAATTATCTAGTAAATGACCTTAGAAGCTTGCACTCTTTGAAGAGTGGTATCAAGTATACTGGTGCTGTGGCTGAGTGGATAAAGGCGGTGGAATTTGAAAGCAATGAGGCTTAGCAATCGGGAGGTTCCAGGTTTTGAAATCCGGCCAGGTCATAGTAAGGTGGGTTTTTCATCCAAGAGCAATCTACGGTTTTAACATCTGAAATGACTTTCTAAATTGAAAACATTCCAAATTTGAGTTAAAAATGTTGAATTGGAAGCCACCCTAGGTGTAAGTTGTAATCCATAAGCCCTTGCGGGTTTCTCCCACATTTGTGGTCGCTTAAGCGTCGTAAAAATAAATGCTGATTATTATCATGATTATGATCAAGTGGAAATGTCTATAGGCTGTAATGTCACATGACAGAACCTTTGTAAGGAAAATGAAATGTGATGAATAATTTATCAAATTAAAATGAATAAAGATTGTGTCTAAAGGTATTATTTGAAATTTCTTTAGTTTTTGTGGTCGCTTAAGCGTCGTAAAAATAAATGCTGATTATTATCATGATTATGATCAAGTGGAAATGTCTATAGGCTGTAATGTCACATGACAGAACCTTTGTAAGGAAAATGAAATGTGATGAATAATTTATCAAATTAAAATGAATAAAGATAGTGTCAGTCTAAAGGTATTATTTGAAATTTCTTTAGTTTTGTGGGAGTAGTGGAGGGGGTGGAGGGGTGGGAGCTGGCAGAACCAGCAGTTGTATTTCTGCAATATTTCTCGCTTTTCTCACAAGAAAAGAAGAAGATATGTTTGAAGTAGGAAACAACGGACACATTTCTTTTTTACGTTAGATCTGATGACTAATGCAGAGATATGTGCCAGGTCCATATACGGTAGATTGAGACTTCAAACATGGATCTTGTAACATTTTGAAAAGAGCAAAAAAAGACATTTTTTGGGGGCTACGATAGGGTTCGAATCAATGACGTACCTCAGGATTCAAAGTCCTGTGCTCTACAGATAACCATGTAACTCTGCTTCCTTGCGGGGGGGGACGGGAGGGGAAAGAGGGGGGCATCCACAGAGCCTAATTATAGGATATGTAATAAAACAGATAGCATACCCCAGTTTTATGGGATTAAAACCAGGAAGCAGCAGGGAATTTTTTGGGATTCCAAAAGAAATTTGGCTTTTACATGTAATGTACATTGGATTAGTCAAACAAGAACACACAACTGTGTGGGAAACTATGTACGATTCGAAAAAAGGAAAGGATTTTTTGAATCGAACGACATTTGAACCATGCAGTGTACGTCATGAAATACAAGTAACTACAACTTATATAGGTCTCGTGCAGGATTCCCATTCTTCTCCTCCTCCCAGCCCCACCTAGCCATCCCCCCCCCCTCCACCCCACTCCACAAAAGTTAAGCATCCTTATAAATAAAACAAAATACATTCTTCAAAATTACTTTTGTGGAACCTGGTTTTTAGCTTATCTAGGAGTGTGTGAGGCAGGCCCGTAACCAGAGTAACCAAATGGGGGGTGGGGGATGGGGGAGGGGTACATCAATGCAAGAGGATCACTGTCTTGGGAGGGATCTAAGGGGAGGGGGGCTTAGATGCCAAATGATGCAATCTTTTCCATCTTTTTCCCTACATTTCTTTTCCATTTTCTGTTTATATACAAACCGAACCTTTTGTTTTTACTGAGCTATAAATTTTTGAAAAAAACACTTCATTTGGGGGGGGGGAAGTCGAGTGACCATCTGTTCTAACCTTCTAGCATATTGTATAGGTAGCAATTTTACCAGTTTAATTATCACACAGGACTTTACAGCAGATTAATTCTGTTTGAACTTTAACCTTAATTCAGGAAAAGGATTTGGGGGTTTAGAAGTTACCTTTATTGAAAGTGGACTCAGGCATTGTATTAAATAATGCGGTTACAGGTAACCTATTCAAGATTGAGGAGCGTAACACATTGCAGAGCTAAAAGAGTAAAAATCAAAAGTTCAAATTTACAAAAGAGATTAAACACAGAAAATGCCAAATTATAAACGTTTCACTGGTCCAATTAACCTAAAGTATTTTAGCAAAATTGTTCCTTTTGAAATGACAATAATAATGGAAATTATATCACAAATGATTTCGAGTTGGTTAAGCATCATGTTTGATCTCTAGAGTAAGGCAAAATATGTCACCAAAAACAGAACTAGTATTGTTCGATACAGGTACAGAGCGGGAGGCACAGGTTCAAATCCCGGTGGAGGCTGGAAGTTTTTTCACTGTTCTTGATTTTCCAACTCATTACGATTTTCAATTAT
>JAIPMN010020671.1:0-13627 GCA_020650975.1 Apostichopus californicus | reverse complement strand
CCAAATTGCATCTAAGGCCAGGTGAAAATGCAAAATTATTTACAAAATGGAGTGGGTGTTGAAGTGTGCTATATTGCACCAAATTGCATCTGAGGCCACCTGGAAATGATCCCTTAGACCCCTCCCCCAGGCCGGCCATTAGTCTTCAGTCCCCCTACTCAAAAGTACCTTCCTACGTCACTGCCCTGGACTGTCATCGTGGTATAGTTCACCCATTTACATTTAAGACTCTTCGCAAACAAACTCAAGTCAATCATATTGAGTCCACCATTACACTTTGCATTAACTAACACCGACCTCTTCACTTTGTCCGGTTTGCCTGACCAGACAAACTTGTTAAAAAGATTACTCAGTTCTTGCAAATAACTTGATGGGGGATTTGGCAAAACTGTAAGGAGATATACCAATTGTGAAATACCAAATATTTTTATAATTATAATTTTTCCGATAGGTATGAGGTCCCTAATAGACCATAAATTGATAAGTCTTTTAATACGTGAAAGTTTTGGAATATAGTTCAATTTGAAAAGTCTTCTCCGTGATGGTTGAATGTTATTCCCAAATAGGTAACAGGTTGATCGCTAATTTTGAACTCAAAATCATAAAAAATACCAAGGAGGGTCAATATATAAAGGACCAATTTAGACTTGGTTACATTAATCTTCAAACCAGAAACGTCTGTAAAGTTATCTAAAACCGCAATAACACCCTTAAAAGAATCATTCGTTCCATCTGTAATGATAACAGTATTATCAGCATAATTGGAAATTTTGAAAGTTGTACCTGAAATTGAAATGCCACGAATGTTGTTATCCGTGTTTATGAGGATATTTAGAATCTCCGTACACGTTATAAACAGATAAGGACTAAGCGGGCATCCTTTGCGTACCCCCTGGACACTCTACAATAAGAAGTATTAAAACCATTATTTAAGACACTTGAAGTGGTATTATTTTATAAGGTGTTTATCCATGTTCTGAAATCTGGACCAAAGTTAAAGTGAGAAAGAGTACTGTGTATGAAATTCCAGTCTAGAAGATCAAATGCACTTTCAAAATCTAAAAATATTTGAGGGCTCCTGGAATATGCTTGTTATCACAATAATTTATGAGGTCCAGAATTAACCGAACATTTTCACCTATGTATCGTCCTTTCATGAACCCCGTTGTTCCGGGCTTAATATATCTGTGAGGACAGGTTTCATTCGGTTGACTTAACATTTTGATACTATTTTGTAATCCGTGTTCAGCAGTGCGATTGGACGCCAATTCTTCAGAAATTTCCCATCTTTTGACGGTTTTGGAATATGATGAAAATAAAAATTTGTATGTAATTGCATGTTAAAATTCTTCATGTGTGGTACTTATTAAGAAGACATTAATTGTAACAAATTAATAATTCATCATTATGAAGTAATAACACATTTTACCAAGTAATATAATAAACAAAATAATAATTCGTACCAACAAATTTTTACTTTTTTGGGAAAATTACAACTCGTTATCACGAATTAAGAATTGTAAATTCTTTTGGGTGGCACAAATGGGCTTTCTTGTACGTCGGCTCAACATGCACAAACTCCCAAAGATTGAGTGAGAACCGATACTGAATGTAATGTGTCAACACAACCTAGCATGAGGGTCAGTCTAGTATGAGGGATTGGCCGAAGGCTCAAGGAATACCAGCACCGTACTCATATACTCCTCGTACTAACGTTTGTCATACTTTACTCAACTCTTAAGCCACACAAACACTCTTTACGCCTGTAACATTAGGCAATTAGCCTACTAATACTAGTATTACTTGCATGCATTGCGGAAGATCCATCTTTCTTCCTGAGGCCCAGAGCCGTATATTTAAATGTACGGCTCTTCTAAGGCCTAAATTCCTCGAGTTGTATATCACCGTTTTCATCCATTTTAACTTGTAATTGAAAATGAAATGAACGAGTATACGAGTGTCGAGTGCGAGCGGTCGACGCAACTCGACTCTGTGATTGAAAATTTCACGCCCCGCCTACAATATAAATATGCAAGTTAGACTGACACTCAAATATATGATCTATGAGGCAACCATATCTGAATGAACGATCTCTGGGGTGACCCTCTCTGAATGGACGATTTCTGAATCACGACCATTTCTCAGTCGCGACGGTTTCTAAGTCAAGACCATTTCTGAATGGACGGTTCCTGAAAGGTTGATTGTGAGGACGGTGCTGTGTTAGCGTAGCGATCTCTGAGTAGACGGTCTGTGTATCAAAAACCATCTCTGAGTGGACGGCGTATCACGTTAAACGGCGATTTCTCAGTTAACTGGACGGCTGCTACATTTGAGTAGCAATCTATGAGTGACGGTCTTAGTGAACGACCATCTCTGAGTGTACGGCGCCTCACGTTGACCCTTTCCGCGTTCCATACTGAGGCACACAAATGTATTTCTGTGCTCTGAGGTCAGTGTGACCCACAGAAAGTTATGTATAAACTTATGTTGTGTGAACTTAGCCTTGTTTAGTTCATGACTAGTTGTAGTACAACACAGGGCCGTAGACTATATGCGGCTCTATGGCAATCTGTTTTAACATTTACCTCCCAATTCTACTTAAGTGTAATACATTCTAATTAAGTCGAATTCAATTCAACTTAAATGAATGGAATTTGACTTAAGTAAAATGTATTAAACTTAAGTGAAATAAAATTCCACTTAAGTAGGATACAAATGTTTTAGTTTACTTACGTGGAATGCAATTTCACTTAAGTAGAATTCAATTATAATTGAGTGAAATGGCATTTTCTTAAGTAAACTATGTGCCTATTTTACTGAGGTGAAATTGAATTTCTGCATAAGTGAAATAGAATTCCACTTAAATAAAATTGAATTCAACTTAAGAGAACTTGAATTTTACTTACGTGCAGTTTAGGACATGAAAAGGATGGCCATGTGGAGATTGAACGCGGGTCACGTCACGCAAAAAAAAAGTATATAGATCTCTCTTTCAGACCAACACCACTAAATCCCGCGTCCATGAACGTTACAGGATGGACCGGAACTGTAGACCAATCACTATACATGTAAATTAGCATGGTGAATACCCTTCTTCTTTTCTTTCGTTTTCTTAAAGAACTTTATCTATAATAAAACCATGTTGTCATCAACACATGTTGTTGCCTGAACCTATGCTGTTGTGTAAGATACTGCTGTTGTGTAACATACAATATATATAAACATGAACGAAATTGCAAAATATGAGATAACTCGAAAATACAAGTTAGCCTGGTATTTTATTGAATCGTATTGTACAAGAGCAAGTAAACAACTGTAATAGAAAGTAAGTTATCATAAGAGCAAAGAAAACTGTGCAGAAAGAAAGAAAGAGGTTATGACCATTTTTACAACTTTGAATTCAATTAAAAATCCGTCTTTTAAATATGATGCAACTGAGGGCAACTCGTCTAAAATAGTGCACCTTGACGATTGAACTTATATCGTTGGCTTATTTTGATCATATACATTTGATTGTACAATGACTGGAAGCTTCTAAAGAACAACAATCAAAAATTTATCGAACATCACCATGCAACAATTGAGGAGGAGGATTATTGTCTGATTCCCGGATTGCGAACCAACCTACGAGAAGTGATAGCCCGTGGGTGGGATTGGAATAGCCAAACAATTGGGCAGCAGATAATCTTCCTGCTACCTCATTTATTATTTAAAAAAGGTATTTTAAAAGTCACCGATATTGTCTGATCTGAGTATAGAACATTCGGTATAGTTAAGAATATTCTCCAAGTGCTCAGGTAACTCAATCGATACCTAATCATTCAATCCAATCTCTGCTACCCTGCTACGAAGGTTCTGTGCCACGATACCGCCATCGTCTAGTGTTTCATAATATTGTTGTAAATATGCTTTGGCCTTCCTTGCAAATTCAGCAGTTTTACAATAAGCAGAAATAGCTACATTTTTCGTTATTTCAAGTGCTGTCTCTATCACATCTTCAAACGCCTTTGCGATGTTTTCGTTTATTTGTTTTCTGTTAACAATAAACAAGCTACCAGCGCGTCGAAATTGAACTTCGATCAAATAATACGGAGAGCCTTTGTACTCCTCAATCATACCGTTGAACATTGCCTGTGCCTCCTCATTACGTCGCGCCTTACCCAACGCAATCGCTTTGTTTACTTTACCTTGAAAGTGAGAAGGTTCTAGTTCAAGACATTTATCAATATATTTCATTTCCAATCTTTTATATTCGTCCTTATAATTCCCGTCTGTGGCATCGGCTGCTAACTTTCGGTACACAATCGATAACTGTAGAAACAACTCGGATCGGGGATGCTGAAGCTCTTCTCCTCTACGTAAAACATCAATGGCTTTTTCATAATCACGCAAACCACGATAAAAACGACCTTTCTTTATGATAAGTTCACATGTATTTGCGTCAAGGTTGGTCATGAGATCTTTTGCCTCATCGACTCGATCTGGGATTCTCAGCAAAACCTTTGCTAGGTCACATTGTGCCGACTTGTTTGTTGGTTCCAATTTAATCGCTTTCTCGTAGCACTGAATCTCATCATGGATGCCATCGTACGGTTCACTGAAGTTGTCAGACCACAGACGAGCCTGTCGACCAATAACTGATCCAAGAGACTGATGCCACGAAGATTTATTCTCGATGGTCTTTAGTGCCTTCTGATATCTTTGTTCGGCTTCCTTGCATTTATTCGGTCCAAGTCTTGATAAAGCGAAAGCAGCAGTAGCGTCTATGAAGGCTTGAAGTCTGTCTTGAGAGAGCTTATCTCGATGTCTTCTCCAGCTTTGTTCTAATCCTTGGAGAAGTCTTAAACGTCTGTCCTCATTCTGATTTCCCTCGTGGATAGTTTCCAGAACCCACAACCTGTTTGCAGTTACAATGATGATGTAAGCCTGACGTTCATCGTCATCTGTTACTTTCATGGCTTCTCTCTCCGCTTCCACGAAGAATTCTTCTGCTTTCTGAGAGTTACTTTGCACCCCTTCAAAGTTAGAGACCTCTAGATAACCTCTGAAAAGCAGCATATCACAGGCTGTCTCCGTCCATTCAATATCATTTCTGGTTTCCAATTCACTATCGAGTCTGTTTGTTATACCCTTAAAATCTAACATAATGTTCTGATCAAGTTTCCAATTGAAATGGCAAGGAACCTTTTTCCACCAATCGGGTATAGAATGACAACCGGCCATTGTAGAATCTATAGAAGAACAATGTGATTAACAATACACTGGCATATTTTATGTAAACAACATTGTGAGCTCCTTGCGATTATGAATGAAAGCATATATCTTATCGGTTGATCTACTGAGCATAAATTTATGATAGAGATATGCAGTGGCGTAGCTAGAGAGAGGGGAGGGGTGCAGGGGTAGAGTGCCCCACAGAATTTTAGGGGACGACAAAACCAAGTGGCAAAGGAAACATAAATAGCTGTGATATATGCTTTAGGATATATGCTACTTGTTCTTTTAGCACGTCGTGGTCTGCTTTTCCTCAGGTTTGTCTCATTAGCCATACTAAGCATAAATGAGATTTCTTAGAGAAGTTAACTTTGATTCAGTATGGCACTGGAATGTCGTCTTCAACATAAAACAAATTTCCGTTTGAGTCACTGTGATATGAGATACCTGCGTATACCTACTCACACATACTTTTTGTAATTGTAAATATTTTACATCTTTAATATATTCAGAGCCGTATCCACTAGGAGCATGGAAACACATGCATTATTCCCTCCATCTCCCGCAAAGTCGCATAAAATGATGCATTATAGCACCAATTTACATCTAAGCCCTTTTACCAAATACAAAGATTCTGAAAGTGGTAGGAACAAGCACGGACGTCAGAATTTTTATTATCCCTCTTCTTAAAACTTGATTACGTAATAGAAGGTAGAGTCCATATGGTGTCATGAAAAGTATATGTCAATATAAGCGTTAAGTAAACTTAAATTGCCTGACTGGGAATGGCACCATTTTGCATAATTTTGATCCCCTTACCGAAATAAATGTTCTCAAAGGGAGGGGAAGCCCTCCTCTTAGACAACATTTTATATTTTTGTTCTCATTTATGATTATCTTTTATATTTATACTGAAATAATGGAAGGAATCATGTGACACAAACATAACCAGACAGCAAACCTGCAGTGTGTTTTCAATGATGCTACATGTATATAATCTTATATAAATGTGACACACTAGGCTGTAGCGTTATAAAGTCAGGATGACCAACATACTTCAATTCAAGTAGCACATCAAAAAGCATTGAAATATGATAAACAATATTCACATTAGCAGCTGATGACCGAGACTGATCTCTACCAAAGGCACTAGGCTTCTTCTACTCAAAGTGGTTCACCTCCAAGAGGTATATTAAGCAGGCGCATGGCTAATTTCGAAATACGACGGAAAACTTCAACAACGGAAGCAAAGATAAAGTACTAATTATTTACAATGATATAGTCCCCTCCCGCTTTTGTTCTCATTCTCATTCTCTCTCTGTATCTTTTCTCTCATTGTTTTGGGGGTAGAGTGACCGCCCCCCCCCCTGGCTACGCACTTGGAAACCCATATCCAGGAACACATTATATAACACTTCTCTATGTTGGCATTCTTTCAAATTAGTCAATAGCCTCCGCAATGTTGTTAAATACATTTGTAGAGTGAACTGTACTTTTGAGCCTAAGTTGTTTATCTCATTCCTACAGCAGGGATTGTAGTAATGATAAAACACATACATAAATAAACTAAATCAAAATGTTAAAAACTAACCTTATCTCTTTGTGATAGTCTTGGTCTCGCCGATGTTGACTTGCTTCTAATTGATCTTGCTAAGTCGGAGTTGCTTTTAAATTATCCACTTGCTATAAATACAACAACTAGCTATTCCAAATCACTAAAATGTTTCGTAACAATAGGGTAATTCCAGTCAAAGAAAAGTACCGACCTTTAAACTCTGTGCAGATATCTGTAAGATTATAGTTGACCTATTAAAATCTATAGTGCCTTCTCTGTCACGGGTGTTACTAAAACGAATGACAATATGTTGTACACACTAAAAAATTGCGTTGACTAAAACGAATGACAGTGAATGACAGCACAGACATTTGCTTCAACCAGATATCACAGTTCAGACTTCGTGGGTATATTAAAGCCAC
The DNA here is from genome assembly GCA_020650975.1 of Apostichopus californicus. Taxonomy (NCBI): domain Eukaryota; kingdom Metazoa; phylum Echinodermata; class Holothuroidea; order Aspidochirotida; family Stichopodidae; genus Apostichopus; species Apostichopus californicus. The sequence continues at coordinate 6,436 of JAIPMN010020671.1, read as the reverse complement.
GCAAACCGAGTGGACGCGAAGTGCGTGGCTTACAGATCTAGTAAAATACGGACAAGATACAAACGCACCTTATAGTAAGCGAAATTGTAAGTCTGATTTTGAAAAGTAAATTTAACGTCATTTTTCCGATATTAATTGTTAGAAACTAATAATACTATAATCTTGAAACGGCTAAAAATTTCAGGAAAAGTCCTTATATTGGAAATTTCTATTAAAAAAAAATGTTTTTTTGGGGGGGGGGGAGGGTGCAAAAGGGACTGGAAAAGGAGAACCTTTGCACAGTATTTTACCCTGACTGACTTTTGTCGAGAAGTTGAGGTCTTCGTTTTTCGTGGACTGCTATCAGTGGGATATGGGACATGGGTTTTTTTCTCATAAAATAAAATAATTCTGAATTGCAAGAAGAAATTTCAAAATTTATATTCAATTTCTCAGAATTTTGCTACAGACTTTCCGAATATCTTTTCACATTCGGATTTTTTCCTACAATTTTTCCGAAAATGAAATGAAATAACAAATATTTCATCTTTAATTCGTATGCTAATTACTGGCCGATCCAGCATGACTCTTAATTTTATTTTATTTTGGGTTTTTTTTTCTTATAGATAGAGGAAAGGGATGAGATTTTCTTCGAAACTTCTCAGTTTACAAACGGGTCAACACCCAACAAACCTCTTATTTGTACCGGGCAATTTGAATGATTTTTTAAAATGAGAGCATTAGTGAATCGAGGTGATGTTTGTTATTTTGGGACGAGGGAATAGTCTTCTATTCTTGACTTGACTGCCCATATATATTCTATGTGTTCGTGTGTTTTTATTCGGTTTCCATGCTTTAATTGAAGATAAGATTCCATATAGCTAAGGATATAATGTGTCTCTATGAAATATAGAAGAATTTGGTGTTGTTAGGGAAATCAAGTGAAAACAGAGAATGTGAAATCTCTATCGTATATAAGGACATAGCGGGGGGTGTGGGGGGGGGGGTGTCACACCCCCCAATAATTTGGTCGCTGTCGGCAAATTTTGGGTCTGTCGGCAAATTTTGGATCTGTCGACAAAAGGGGAAAAGGTGAAGATAGCGGAAGGGGAAGAAAGAAGGAAAGCTGAATAGAGAAAAGGAGAACGGGAGCTTCTTTATCGGTTATTTCGATTTTCCAGTTCTTCATCTGATAATCTCATTCACCAATCCAATCACCCAACGCCTGCAAGTTAAAAACCTCTCGGCAAATAACTGATAATGTCACGGCCGTCAGTATAGCTACTGTAGTCAGGCTCATCCAGACGAGTGCCAGAATCGCCGGCAACTCAGTGAAAGAGAAAAGTGGTATTGCTCCAACTAAAAATATTGATGAAAAGGTATACATACTCATTGCAATGGCTTGAGCCCGAGAGGCGTAGGCAAAGCCTAATTACATTCACCAATGTTCAGCAATCAGAATCTGACTTCCTAATTTCAAGCTGCGATTTGTATAATCTACTTTCCAATATAAGGTACCGGTATGCAATTTTTCTTCGTTATCCAATTAATTCTTCTTCTGCCGACTGCCATAAAAGTAATATCGAAATGGAAATTATACGGTGCCAAATTTGACTTAAACTATGCACCAGACAGGCGCGTAGCCAAGTGGGGGGGGGGGGCAAAGGGGGCAGCCGCCCCACCCCCTTGAGCATATTTTTTTTAAATTTAATTTTTTTTTTATGATATCGCTAGTAATTCCAAAAGAGAAAATGCTAAGATACAACTTACAAGGCCTGGGAAGTGCCATTTCCAGCGATCTGGGAGGCATTTTCAGCCATAATTTTCTTGTACGCTTCGCGCCAATCCATGGTGGCGCTACGCTTAGATAGTTGGCAATGCTGTATCTACTGTATCTTGGCAAATTCCTGGCTACACGCCTGGCACCAGATTGCATCTAAGGACGTTTCAAAACTAAAAATTTTCCAAAGACACCCCCTCCCCTTAGACCCCTCCCCCATTTCAGTCACCACTTCCGGATCCGTCGGCAAATCAAATTCTCCACCGCCCACAACAAAAAAACCTTCGCTACGCCCCTGCATAGCTACAGTAACAACATCAATATAATTTAGTTTTATTGTGATGTTAGGCCCTCTTTCTTTTTGCTTCTTTTTTTCTATTTTGGTTTCTACATGAAGTTGAGACTGTCACCGTGACGACGCTCAATGATGCTGAACAAGATAGCCGGAGATTTTAACTCGTTTATTTGCACGCGCAATTCAGGTAGATACAATTTCAACCACTTGCGCCAGAATTGGTTAGCCAGGTGCTGGACATGCCTCCAGCGGCGACGGAAACGGTCAACACTGTCAAACTTGCCGTAATAGGCGTAGGGTCACGTGGGTCGTCGCTGAGTTTTGCAACGGACGACCATTAACAATGCTTTCGACTTCGAAAACAAAGTTCCCAAAATCTCATCTGTAAGTCTCACAGTACTAGGGAGAATAGCAGTCATGACTCTTTTAATTACACCCACCATATGCGTTGCGAGGCTCTTCCATAAGAGGAGAAGTTGAGGGAATAAAACGCCAATCAAAATTCTCTTTACTGCATATGCGTGTATTACCTTATCGGGAGAGGTCTCTCATACCCCGTCTCAACTCCGCCTCAACCCAACAAAATTAGTGCCATTATCTGAAAATACGGTTCCTGGACACCCTCTACGTGCCACAAATCGCCTGAATCCATTCAAGAAGGACTCAGTATCTATAATGAGTTCAACATCTCTATATGGACAGCCCTGACTGTTAAACAAGTGAACAAACAGCCATAACGTTTGACTTCAGACGGCCGAATTTAACGTAATACGGCCGAAACACACCAATGCCGAGTCGTGAGATAATTTCAAATTTTATATCTACTTCGACGATGTTTCTCGTTTGTGGGAACAAAATTATTCGGGAGGGCCTCCGACCTGTCCCTCCAAGGAATGGTAAGTTCGAAAGGACCACGTGTGCAAATAAACTGGTTAAAACCCCCGACTACCTTGTTCAGCATCATTGAGCGTCGTCTCGGTGAGAGTGAAAAAATCGTTGCCGGGCAAAACTAACCGCACGACGAACTGCGATATACAGGGGCTTACAGTGGCTTTCCGGGGTTTACTGCGCCTTTCTGGGGTTAACGGCGGCTTTATACTACTTAGGATTTCTGCTATGAGACCACATACGACGCCACTCTGAACCAGGAGAGGAATGAAGCATATGTAACTCACATAGTACGTAAGTATGCATCGATTACGTACTATGCAACGCAAGGAGGCGGGTATGAAAGGTCACACCCGAAACACCATTGGACGAGGGCAGCATTGACCTTTGCCCGACCTCGATCAAGCGGAAATTTCCCTTTAACCGCGATAAGGAAACAAATACACGTCGGCAACGATGACAGAGACAGTCTTTATATATAATAGGTATACATTTTACATATTACAGTATTACAGTACTTTAACAGTGGTTAGTTTAGTCGTTAGCAGATCTTCCACACATATAAGCCTTCTGAACACTCCACCCCCACCCCACCCTCCCTGCCCCAGCGATCAATCAAGAGCAAACATGAAATTACGTAATATGAATTACATAAACAGTTTTCACAGAAATTGTTGGATTTCGTCATTTCTGATCATTTTCTGGATATATGAAGTTACAGGTCATGCATGTTGTTACTGTCTGTTAATGTATATTTCTCCATAAAACTATGATTGAAGATCAACCCAGCCAGTTTGTCCTGAACAGAGGACCTCTGTAGTAATAGGCCTACATACATGTTAAATACTGGACAGCCAAAATATCTCTGTAGGGTAAATATTAAAATGAGTTAATATGTATGTAGAGCTACATTGAAATATGTTGTGGGCCTTCTTCGTGTTCATAGTCAGCATATATGCGTAAGTTTCATATGTCACTGACTCATGCATACATTTTATAGGTATGGCATTCACAACAAGACATTCACATGTAAGCTGACAGCACCCTAGGTCAATCGTTCAACTGAATTTCGACAACGGGAGTTTCCAGCTTTGTGAAAATAGAAGAGCTTCAAAAACTGCATGAATTGCACGGTTTACTGAGCTTAAGTTATTTCTCACCGTTAAACAAACCATTTTATCTATTAAGAGCCATAACCTTTAATATGACAATGGATTTTAATATTTACCTTTGTTTCATTTTGATAATTGGTAAATATAGGTTTGAACGTAATGTAAACAGACACGATATTACGATGTATTCAGAACTTCTTATCTTTTAATCTGTCGAAAATAGAGTGTTGTGCCCATCGCAACATACAAGGACTGAATCATTGTTGGAATAAGTCAATTAGGTCACTCACTGAGTCCAGTATATTCTGCCGTTACCCTTGACTCGAGATAGAACGAAAGTGACAAGACTTTACCGCGACTCAAAACGAAACTGGCTTGACTTGACTCTGACTCGACCATGGCACTTGACTGAAGTAAGACAAAGACTCGAGTCACAGCAATAAGGAACTCGAGTCATATGTAACAATATGGGACTTAAATCAATGGAAGAGACTCGAGTCACAGCAACAAGGGACTCGAGTCAATGGAGGAGACTCGAGTCACATGTAGCAATAAGGGACTTAAATCAATGTTGGTCGAAATGACCAGCAAGGTTGGGCGAAATGACCATGCTGGTTGGGCGAAATGACCAACAAGGTTGGCGAAATGGTAAGGTTTGGCGAAATGGCAGTTGGGCGAAATGGTTGTTGGGCGAAGTGACCAGCTTCCGTGTTAAAAGCAAGTTAAAGGCATTGAAGACTCGACCCAAACCGCGCTCTGAAAATGGTAACTTTCCGTTGCTTGCAAGTTTTCTGCTTATCGCTACAGAATGCAGACAGTAATGTAACATGATACCTTGTTATCTTTAGCTGGCCCGGAGATGTCTATCGCCCTATCGTTTGTACACTGTGCTGTGGGTATTGACCGCAGCTGTATGTACTGACTGTACACTAGTGTCTAATTACCGAAGATAGCAAGCTGTTTGCGTATTTTCTGGGAACGATGGTGGTGTCTTACACTTCTGTTACACCTCATTCAAAACTAGGGATTAACGGCATTAGACGTTTTTCTTTGTGCGAATCTTCACACCCTTTAACTTTAAGAAAAGCCACAATTTGATCTGAAATGGATTAAAACTCATCAAATATGTAACACTGCTAAGTTGAGTGCACAAAAGTTTAGGTTGCCTGCTGTATTGTTGCTAGTAATATTTGAAGGTGCGTCAATTATGTAGCCTTTACTTTACTACTTAAGCCAGGCTTACGGTGAGCCTAGGCCTCTGCCCTAAGTTAGGTTTATCCTAAGAAGTAACCTTGTAATACTAGGCTGGGCAAAGCCAGTAACTGAGGCCTAGGATAGGTTCCTACATCTCTATAGAGTCTTTGTATTCTTTGCGTTGGATTGTGGCTTATCAGATGCTTCTTTACCGCTGTAGATGTATACTGCTGCAAATAGGTTTCAACTTATTCGTCTTTCCACATGTATTTTATAATCAATGGTTGGGACATACCGTTCCATGTACCAAATGTGTGTCGATCAGTTCCGCGACTTGAAAGTTTGCTTCTGACAGCTCTGAGGTATGGAACGCGTTAAGGGTCAACGTTAAGCGCCGTCCACTCAGAGATGGTTGTTCACTCAGACCGTCCCTCGAAGGTCGCTATACTCAAATGCAGCAGCCGCCCACTTAGAAATCGCCGTTAAAGTACAGATACCGTTCATTCAGAAGTGGCCTTTGATTCAGCTGTCCTCTCATATTTGTAGTAGCAAATCAATAACCATTTTAAGAAATTACAATTCGTTATGATGAAATAAAAATGTGCATATAATTGCATGTTAAAATTCTCCATGTGTGGTACCTATTAATAAGACATTACTTGAAGTAATAACTCATTTTACCAATTATAAGCAAAATAATAATTCGTACCAACAAATCAATACCTTTTTGGGAAAATTGCAACTCGTAATTACGAATTAAGAATTGTAAGTTCTTTTGGGTGTCACGAGCACGAGTGTCGAGTGCTAGCGGTTGATGCAACTCGACTCGACTCGCCCCGCCTACAATATAAATATGCAAGATAGGCTGTCACTTACATAGTTGATCTCTGAGGCAACCATCTCTGAATGAACGATCTCTGGGTGATCCTCTCTGAATGGACGTTTTCTGAATCACAACCATTTCTTAGTCACGACGGTTTCTAAATCAAGACCATTTCTGAATGGAAGATTCCTGAAAGGTTGACTGGGAGGACGGTTGCTGTGTTTGCGTAGCGATATCTGAGTAGACGGTCTGTATATCAGAAACCATCTCTGAGTGGACGGCGTATCACGTTAAACGGCGATTTCTACACTGGACGGCTGCTGCATTTGAGTCGCGATCTATGAGTGACGGTCTGAGTGAACGAC
>JAIPMN010020649.1:0-20635 GCA_020650975.1 Apostichopus californicus | reverse complement strand
ATATAGTAGAAAAGATGAGGACAACACGTAATGCCTTTAAATCCAACATAATATTTAGAATAGAATAGAATAACTAAACGCTACACAAATTTTCGGGACACCCTGGTCCTTCGTCAGGCGTAAAAGGAGTGATTGAAATCACGATGGTCTACTGTAAGCCCCAGACTGCTCAAAGTGCTTAAATCCGGAAAGAAAAGCCATATCCCTATTGAGACCATGACAGTGTGAACGTACTTTAAGGATCAATTCGACTTCCTTCAAGTTTCTTTTATTATGGTCAGACAAATTACCCAGGATTATGGCAAACTTAAGACAGTCGATATTGTGTTGTGGAAGATTAAAATGTTCAGCCACTGGAAAACTGGTTTTGTTGAGTCTGATTGTGCTTTTGTGATTATTAAGTCGTAAACGAAAGGGAGTGGAGGTTTGGCCAATGTATTGTATATCGGGACAGAGAACACAAGTGATAAGATATATCACAAAGGGAGTGTCACAATTGTGAGGACCTGGATTTAAGCATACCCCTGAAGGAGAGAGATGAATATCAGGGTCCGTCATCATGTGATGACAGACCTTAAACCGGGGTTTACCACATTTAATGTTCCCCTTGGGTTGGGGAGTGTCGGTGTGGGGTAAACGACTCCTAACAAGGATGTTACGTAGGCTGGGAGGTTGTCTTCTAGCAACTACAGGGAGGTTGATAAAAATGTCACCCATGTCGTCTCCCAAGTTCAACGTGTTCCATTCATTTTTGACCAGCCTAATAAATGGATCGACCTGATCGCTGTGTGTAATGACGAATGGAACACGATGCTCTTTAACCTCCCTATGCTGACTTAGAAGCAGTTTCTCCCTGGGAATTCTACAGGGAGAATTCCCAGGGAGAAACTGCTTCTAAGCATATATTATGTATAAAGGTTGAGCATACCTTTCTGCACTTCCGTAAAAATCCCAGCAAGTCCCCGTACTTCATATGCTCTGTTATAAGATAGTAAGGTTCGGCCTTAGAGCAACACGCAAGAAGAAAGAGGATGTTGACATGGTCGCCAAGCTCTGCGATGAGTTTCATTTCATTCAACAGGTCTTCTTTTACATCGGAAAATGCTCCAACTGTTAAAATAATACAAAAATATTATGACTGGAACTTAGAAATGAACACAATAATATGAATTATCTATCACCGATAGAGAACTACGTTATGATAATGTAACATATAACGTCCATATCATGTAAAGACACTCTCCGTGTTAGCTTGTTTGGCTGTTGTGGCAATACATTGTAATCTCCATACATTTTAATGATGATTAATACAAGACCTTTGCCTCTTTGGCAAGGTTCTCTACGTTTATATACTTCCGCAATCCCCTCCCCTTCCTCCCTCCCCCCCCCCCCCAATCACATTTTACATATAAAAAGGACACTTTATTTAGTTACAAAAGTGGAAAAGGATCAATTCCGACCACCAAATTCGCATTTATTCAAAATTCATGTTTATGGAGTTAACAATAAAAGCGCCATTCCCCCCATCCCCCTTTCCTCCGCTTCGATGCATTTGGTTGCTTCTCACATGAATGGTGATTTTGTTTCACACATTCTCCTCAATAGAGTTCCATCCGCATATTTCTTTGACCAACATATCTTATTTGATTTTAGTCACTTAAAGTCACCGTCTGCAAGCAAAGTTACCTTTAGTAGTTTTAATGGCAACTGTAATGTCGTGTACTTGGTCTTTCATACCGGAAAGCGTGCCTTTATGAACCACACCAAATTCTCCTTCGCCCAGTTTGCATTCGATCGTCACCTGCTCGTATTTGATCTCTTTATGTTTCAATGTCGGATCAACTTCTCGCCGATGTTCTGACAATAAGAATATTCCAGAATGTGTAAAGTAGGCTGGTATTCCCTAAACAGCGATATTAATTAGATTTGATATTGTAAACAGCGTCGAAATCATAAAACAGGTCAAACGAAACAGTAAGATAAGAAATTAATAAAAAATCAAATATCATACACAAATTGTGTTTAATCGTTGTTTTCATACGTACGCTGTTTTCCCCTTACCCCGACGCAACAATTTGAAATTTATTCAAAACATAAAAGTACATTGTACATGTTTTTTCGAATATATACACACGCCTTCTCTATCATCTCATAATTATGTAAATGATATATTATATTATCGGGAATAATGAATGAAAAGTAATAAATGAATGATATCTCTAAGTTTGTTTGAGATCTGTATATACAAGCGGTATAGCTACCTTTTTAAGCTGTGGTACATATTCAGTGCATTGTCATATTTGGTATTATATCTGCGGTATCGTTCATTTTCCCTATAGCAAACCTACAACATTCGAAACCTAACATTATAAATAACTTTCGATCATTACCCGCTTCTCTCATTTCAAGTAGTTCTTGCAGATGACGATTTTCAAAACGATTTCCAGCCACACGTCTTCTCCGTCTTGTCCATAAGAAACATGCTGTGATTAAAATCACAAGAAGCAGGACCGGTCCCGCGGCTAATGCCACAATGGCTGCTGTATCCAGGAAAGGTTTTGGGGTTGAAGGTACTCTAGGAATCGAACTCATGCTCCTTTTGTCCTCAGTTGTAAAAGGGTATTCTGATGTCGCTGATGTATAACAAAAACCAAAGACATGAACATTATACTAATTACCCTAATAATTTCAGGTTTGTTGAAAGTTAAGAGACAATAATAGTTTGAACCATCTTAATCCTTCTTAAGGATTGAGTTTTTCCACTATTATTGTTTTTACAAATCAGGAGATATTGATGAAGCATTTTCTACCACAAAAAAAAAGAAGTTTACCTTCCATAATCAATTCGGCTGCAAACCATTTCGTGAAAAGTCTTCCAGGTTCAGTTCGAAAAAACTTGGATGAAACGTAAGGTACGAGCTGTGAAAAAAGAAGAAGAAAGAGAGAGGATGGGTGTTGGTAGGAGGGAGGGGCGGGGTGGTTATTTTTAAGAGTTTGTCATCCCGAAGATGAATAATCTTAAACCATATTATAACTAGTATGTTGTATATCTTTTCGCTTCTTTCCTTGCACGAGAGGTGGAACCACATGTACATGAAGGAATTAAGAAAGTGCGGCTATATTTGATTTCTCAAATTATTTTGTAAATCTAAAATTTGAAATATCAGTGTGACCTCCGTATATAAACGTCTTTAAATTTCCGTAAGAATAGTGTCATAGAAGAATACAAACACCTCTCAATATGTATTTTCCATAGGCTTATATAGACTTCATTATTTGTTAATTGATATGAAATATAACGTAAGAGGCAAAGCGTGGTCCAGCCATAAAAGAAAACGGAGGTACATAAGGCCTACAAAACCCAAGACCGATATAAAGCAAAGAAATCTATATGAACTAATGACTCTTGCTTTTTATAAACGAGCAAAAGAGTATGTCTATAGCATAAAGCAAAGACTTGCAAACTCAACTATCAAATAAATTTGCTAATATAATCAGTGTTCAATGCCACTCAAATTAATAAAAACATCAACATTACTTTGGAAATTAGACAATTCTCCAATACGAAACCTACAAAACCCAAGAACTATATATTGGGTTCATTGACTTTGTTATGATTCTAACATTCGACTCTAACTGTTTTTGCCTAATGTTGATGAAGTTATTTGCAACCTCCTAAGGACTTCCGCTTTTCCTTTTCTTATTCAAAAGAAAAGTTGCCATTGAATTACACAGTTTTAAACTTTTGGTGGGAAATCTTATGACCTTTAAAGGAATTAAAACTAAAACTGCTAATGGTATTTTATTGGTTTTTTAATTTATGGAAAAAGTGCTAACATGATGCAGACAGATTTAGCAATAATATTCAACTACCTTCTTACCGTTATCTTGTAGAGAAAATCTTCTTCTATGTATGGGCTAATGGCTTCCCAATGGTACAGTATCTCCTGCAACAATTTATGTATAATAATTTTCATTAATATATACAAGTCATATACACAGAATACTTTATCATACGTCATCTTAACTATATAGTATCAATTATTATCCGTAAAATTCAGATCATTCATATTGTCAGAACGAGCAGTATGAATATCAGTTTTCTATCAGAAACCTATTTGTACTGTCAATACCAGTGCTTTGAGAGCATGATATTGGTGTACAGTTTAGAGAGGTATTAGCATTAGGAAATTGTCCCAACTGGCTAAACTGCAGTCTGAACTGTCAGTGGAATTGCGTACATTATATGACACTTGACGAATATTTCTGTTGACTTCTTTTTCATTGCTCATTGGTCCAGTTGAACTGTCTGTCCATCTGTCTCTCTTAACATGATCTTAATTGTTTTCTTTCTTCTTCTTTCTTTTTGGGGGGGGGGGGAGGGGGTTATAACATATTAATATCATTTTCAGACAGCCATAGCTTCATTTGCTGAATATTTTGAAGAGTTTGTTATATTATCGTATTTTTTTAAATAAATGTTAATTGATTAGCAGATTAAAAGAATACGCAACTGGCTGGAAATGCATCAATGTTGTCTCATTATTGTTGATCAATAGATACAACTTACGTCATCATTGTGTCGTATGGTGTCAGTTAACAACAGATCTCCATCCTCCGTGTGAAACTGTATCCTGTACTCCACTAACTCACTTAATCGGTTTACTTGCACTGGAGGTGACCAGCTAAAAGTCATACTGAAGTTATTGTAGGGACGAGATGTAACTTCCTCGAGTGAAACGTTTATCGGCATTCCACATCGCAGAACGTCTGATAATTTACAAAGTCATAATTTGGCAAACGTCAACAAACCCTTTGTCAGATGATGAAATGGTTTACATACATCAAAGAGAAACCAACATATAGCAGGCCTATACGTACAACTGTGTTTATTTAGTCATGATAGATGTTATACTAAAACAAACTGTTAATAGATCATTCGCACTGGGCAGTACTCATTAGAGTCTGAGTATATCGGATACTATATTAAGGAATTGATATATCGGATCCTATATTAAGGCATTGATTATAGGTGTTGCATCATTACGCCAGCAACTATAGCAGACCCGTCGTCACATATAGTTTCATTTTCGGGAGAGTAAAAATTGGATGAGTTCCGTTTGGGGCAGGGGGTCTAAGTGGAGGGGTGTAGAGGATTGAATGCCCCTCACCATTGGCACATTTTTGTTTGGGTAGAGAGTATTCGTGCAAACTGGTGCTAGTGTTCCTTATCATCTTAAACATATTAATGTAGTACAAGATAAGATGTTTGCCAGTGTACACGACTTTCGTGCATGTGTTATAAACCTAGAAGGAAGTATGGCCAATCTGGGGAACCGAGTCAGTCTCCCTTCCCCTGGCTACGTCACTAAGGACAGCGGTCGGAAACGAAATGATTAAATATAATAAAGGATTACTATGAGCGATCATTCTCAAAACAATCATGTAATTAATAATATATTTACCTTGTTCAGCACAAAATGTAGCATCTTCTGTCGCTTCAAAGCAGTCTAAGTGATTTTTAAAAAAATAGAATGAATTTATAATTACCTTAAAAGCGCTCCGTATGGGAATATTAGATATGTTTAGCATAAAAAATAAAAAAATAAAAACAATCCTTAAGTTTTTTATTTACAATGATATATCAAGGTTACCGAAATCTGCTTTACCATTGCAAAACGCGTCTTTAAATATATTAATCGTTTTTGTTTACTAAATGTAGTTAACATCCCAGACGGCATTTTGAATTAGCACGGTCATTATAACAGACGACACAAAACCTTTGTTTAAAGAATGAATACAATTCAGTATCAATCATACATGACAGCATGAAATTGAATGTCGATTAGAGATTTATCCAAGTCTTACCTGGAGTTTCCAAAACAACACTGGTTACTGGCGAAATTGGAATTGGGGAAACTCCAGACGTGACACCATAAACCACCTGCGTAACGGTAATCGCAGGGTGAATGTATTAAACTACGTGAATTTCAGAAGTAGAAGATAAGTTACAAAATATGCTTGGAAAAATTTCTTATAACAGTTTCTAACTATTTGTAATTCTTATCCATTCTAGAACAAATCAGTAAATCGAAGTGATATTACAATAATAACTAAATAAGTATATATGCATTATTATTATTATTATTAAATTTAAATGAAGGAAAATTGATTATCGCATATTTTAGTTTAGTATGTTGCAATACTTGCAGTAAAAACACAAAAGTATTTAAAGTAATTTCTCGTATCCGAACATTTCATAAGAATTTTCATCGAAAATAAGTCATGTTTAGAATATTTATTCAAATGGTCTTATAATTCATCACCGTTGAGTAGAATTCATTTAATTTACCTTCCCATATCATCTTACTATATCTGTCAACGGTTTGCTTTGAATTTTAACAGTATTTTCGCGAGATGATGATAAAGTATCCAATACTTAATTACATTCAATAATGTAAAGTTCAGGTCTCTATATATATATATATATATATATTAATATATATATGATATGTTAGATATGTTATCCTATTAAAATATACGAAGCTAGTAGGAAAGTTTATAGAAGAAATTAAGTTTTATTCATCAGAGAAATCAAACCTGAAATAGCCCATCGTGAGTGAAAGGTAATTCACGCGATATAGTTGGGTTTGACTGAAACGGGAAAAGTTATAATGAAGATATGCACTGGTTTTTGTGATAAGTAGGTAACAATCATTGTAAACGTCTTAATTACTGTAGCAATTGTTGCTATCACTTAAGTGTAACTTAAAGTAATTACACGGGAAATTACCTCCCCCGCCCCCATCCCCCAAGCAAAGTAAAGACAAGGCTGGAGTCAGTAAATAGAGCAAAATTGAAACGAATTAGATATGATGAAATCATAAGTCAGAATTTAAATCATTCATGTAATAGAATAAGAATAAATTCATCGAGATATATGCATGATACCATTGAGAATATTGAAATATATATAATATATTGAATATTGAAATTCGCAATTTCACATTATTTACCTATTTCACAATAAAACATTAATTACATTCAGTCAAAAGTTTGAAAATTCCATCGTCATTATTTGTCAATTATTTGTCAATTAATTGTCAATTATCTGTCCATTAGTTTTCAATGGTTAATTACAAATGTTCCATAAAAGATTTGCAATCGCTTGGAAAAACATGCAGAGCAAACAGCGATGCTGTTTATTCCTGAAACCAACTTTACCGAAAGATTCCCATTTGCTTCGTGGCTACCTGCAAGTTTTACCACTTCATCACATGAACTGAATATCCAAGGAGTGAGACCGTTCTGGATTGTCTCAACTTGAAGATCTGACAAGTACCGCACAGCTTGTAAAATTGAACAGAAATAAATTAATAGTAATAATACAAAATAAGATAATCAATCTTTCTACGACAACATCACCCTCCCCCCCCCCTCCCCTCCCCTGTCAGTGATGTTGACTACATTGGCATAGTACATTTACCTTCTACAAATATTAATAAGAATACAATGTTTAGCTTATTAAACCCGTCGTGCCCAACTGAAAAGGGAAAAAAAACATCTCCACACTTTTTAGGAAAGGTAAAGTCCAAGGATTACATATATTTACTATAGATAATGAGGACTTTAATAGGAAAAAACTTCTTAAAGACGGATGTCTAAAAAGGAAATTCAGCTTAAATACTGATCATGGATAATTATGCCAAATTTCGATTCAATTGAGCAATCGTGTCTTCCTGCATGAAGAGATTTGTTTTCATTTCCATTATGTATCGCAATTTTACGTTCAGTTATTTCCAAATTCGTATATTGTAGACAAATTATAACTCCATCCAACTAAAATAAAACAATTCAATGGTCACCGCGAAGGACAAATTGCATATCATCTAAGTGATCTTATTGCAGAACTTGCGTTTAATTGCTCCTTTAATGATCTTTAAATGAAACAAAAGACTATGATAGATTTATATCAGGCAGTTTTCTGATTAACAAGTGCCACATTATACGGTTTTCACTCAAGAAATATACTTAGTTAGCAATTGCAAATTTTGCTAAGAGACTTCAGTCTACATGCGTAGCATTGATGCTATTTTTAAGACCAAAACACGAATGCACAAATTGCGTAATTGTTGCAAAAAAACTGCACACGTTGCATTGAGAAGCTCCATTTCAACGCGATTGTGTCATGGAAAATCTTCATATTGAATGCAATATGTTGCTTTAATATTTCTAGTTGACTTCTTGGATTGAATCGTAAAGAGTATTTTTCCAAATGATAAAATGTTCATCAGATGCATACTTACCTTCCTGGATTGGCGGCTCCCAGGATATATGATAGTCAAGTCTCCAGTCTCCATTGGCTAACCTCGATATTGTGTGGTTAATTTCAAAAGTACTCTGCTCTATTGGGTCTGTTAGTGATACAAAGGAGATTATTAGTACTATAGTATTAATTTTATTATTTTCCTACATTATTGAAATTAAACCAGAAAATAATCTAGACATAATGGTAATACAAAAGAAAAAAGGTATATACCACATGGGAACAGTTTGATAGCAGACCCTTGTTATATTATCATTCTACAAGTCTTAGAAATAGTATAAAAGGAAGTCCCAAAATATCGGCTTCATATGCTTGTTTCTCTATATTCAATTGATTAGACGAGATGGATTGCGCCTTTAATGTAAGATGATATACGAATGCTTTTTTTTTCTTCTAAATTAAAATAGTCCCTTAAAGAATAGCACACCTATTAAATGATGAGATGTCATCTGATGTCAATCTGGTACGTGAGTTCATATCCCTGCATCAACATTAATCAACAATTAACGATACATCAAACTCGACCCTTGCCTGCTACTGTACAATATAGTATAGTATAGTATAGTATAGTATAGTATAGTATAGTATAGTATAGTATAGTATAGTATAGTATAGTATAGTATAGTATAGTATAGTATAGTATAGTATAGCATAGCATAGCATAGCATAGCATAGCATAGCATAGCATAGCATAGCATAGCATAGCAAAGCATAGCCTAGCCTAGCCTAAAAAAGCATAGCATAGCATAGCATAGCATAGCATAGTATAGTACCTTGAAGAATAGCACACCTATTAAATGATGAGATGTCATCTGATGTCAATCTGATACGTGAGTTCATATCCCTGCGTCAACATTAATCAGTCGTTCCTACTAGGATATTTCAGGCGGAACTTATGCCGAAATACAACGGTAGTGTGATGTGTTTTCATTATTGCATCACAAATTATTGCACAATGTGCTTATCTTAATCTATATGTTATATTAAAACGAAAAAAAGTAAAAACTATAAGAATTACACCACTGTGACAGTTTTAACTTCTGATTAGTAATTTTTTTTTTTTTTTATACGATGCCTGAATAACAATTAACGATACATCAAACTCGACCCTTACCTGCTACTGTACAATTGTATTCTAATATATTTGGCACAAAGGCATCGACGGATTTGCATAAAAGAATGGACACCGGTATAATTAGCTTCAACGCCATCATGATATGAACTGATGTCAATGAGTTGTACCTGCTGAAGAAGCAAATATTAATTAACATACTCTCTGTATACCCACAATTAAGAGATCATGGTTATGTAAATATTACGAACGACACATGGGTACGTGTATATATATATACTATAGCACTGTGGCACTCATAGATGTGATAAATAATTCCTGCTTGCGCTTATATCCTATAGCGTAGTGTTGTGTACTCGAACTCGGTGTGATCCTGAATTTGTACTCATATTTAAGTCCACTTAATTTAAGATACTATACAGCGATAGCAAGTGCTCGTGCTTAAAGTATACTATACTCGCAACGTAGTAGAATTCTATAGCTGACTGTAATAGTACGCATACTGCAGCTGAAAGCCTATTCTATTAAATTACAGGTTCCCTTGGTTTTACTCTAAAAACGTTGGACTAATATTTTACCAACATAACGAACGTCTGTATCCAAACAACGTTGAATAATGATTAACCCCAACACAAATATAATTAGATCAATGTATCACATGTTTTGGACAATTAATTGGGATAAACTGAACCTCTTACTTCCACAGTAACACATTGTCTCGCATGTTTCCAATATGGTACGAATATGTCATAAAAGGCATATGGTGGTGACTGTCACGAAACTGGAAATTTAAAGAAACTACTTAATCTTTACAATTTTGGATCAAACATTTACATCGAGGTTATCCCTGGGTTATCGATTGCTTATCAATGCAGCTTTAAGGAAAGTTCGATCCTGACCTTAACACATTATAAAGCTTTAATATTTGAAAACTGCAATTATACTTGGAACTTAACTATTCTTGACTATGATATTTCAATGTATTCGAGATTTAACTAGTCATATGTTCCACGTGGGCGGATTTACACGTCGGGCTTAACCTTAAGCCCTAACGTTATATTATAACTTGGGCGCGTTACACCATTGGTATCTGACCTTCAATTATACGCCAGTCCTGGTTCAAACGTATTTTCCCCCTTATAAATGTCACTTGTTTAAGACCGACAAGGGTTAAAGCTGGGGTGGGAAACCTACGGCCCGCGGGCCACATGCGGTCCGCCAGTGATTTTTTTGTCTAAAGTCTATTCTAGTTAGATTAGTTTGATTGTTATGCAAATCAGGCCTTAGCGAATCACGCCTAATTGATAAAAAAAAAAAAGAGTTTTGCGGGTTGATTTCATTCTGATCAAAATTTCTTTGGAAAAAAATCAGACTAGTCCAGGAAAATTCAGGTTTTTCTAGCGGCTAGAATTCAAAATGTATGATACTAATGAGTTTGATTTTCTTCTAGTATCATATCTCTTTAGATCCATCATATGAAAAAGTTTAAGCTAAAGCAAATCATTACATTATACCGCAGCTGTGTTCAATGAACACAAGAGTATTGGTCTATCCTGTAATAACTGTTATTGGCATCCTGTACGTGCAAACATATTCTACACTGTGCTGTTTACCGAGTCAACTCACCCTCTCAGTTGCTATATAATAGTATTCTAAAACTAGGCAAGGCATGCAGTCAGTGATGCGTTAAGTTAAACTAGTAACTACTGAATCTCACTGGTGATTTCTGTTTGGTGTTCGTTTTCCATGCTTCAGTTACAAATACAGGAAAACCTGTTCATGGCCATAGGAAGTTGTGGCCGATATTAATTGTCAAATACGTGACCTTTTACGTGGAACTCATTTAGCCAAAAAAAATTGTCATTAAGAAGCTACATAACGAGATATGGTCGGTGTGTTATAATTTGAATCTCTTGCACTGGGTGAGAGTACTCACCTTTAAACAATGGAAATATAATTATAACTGTAACGTGTTTCAAATCAATTTGCCAGTGGCCTCGGTCTTGGAAGCTTTAGTAATATTTCATCGATATTCATTGTGATGAAATTTTACAAGGAAATTTCATTCTTTGATGTAAAACGCATGGATGACTTAACGAATGTTAAATGTTACATATCTTTTAGAAAATATATATATATAAAAAAAATAAACAAAATATTTAAACAAAACACAGAAATACATATGAAGATGTTAACTGACTTTCACATAGCCTATCAGAGTCATTAATTTTATTTGTAATTTCCAGCTAGAATTTGGTTTCATCTTAGAGAAATTTGATAGCAACACAAACTTTATGGCTATTGTAGAAGTGTTCACCTTTTTCGTTAAATCGGAAACACAAGATATAGGCTAAGTAACCGCATATAGGTGACCAGACATAGTTTGGATCAAAACTAGTGACTCAATTTTGGCGTAACAGCAGCAGATCCTATGTAAGTTACCATGAAGTAAGTTACCTCATGACTGGAATTTGAATGATAAATGTAAAATGTGAACAAGTACATATGACTCCGGCGACTATGAAGACAGATTATCAGTTCTGTATTTCTGAAGTACATTTTGTGTTTATTTCTTTAACACTGACAATTCTGTATACTGGCGCTACGAGATCATGAGGAGACTTTAATAATATCTAATGATTATAATAATTTTGTGACGTCACATACAAAAGAGAGGGGTCACGTCAAGAGTCAGAGACCCGATATTTTAACAAAGATGCAATTGGTTTATTTAACGTAATAGATTCAGAATATTATGCAGTACAGTAGTAATATTTACTGATATAGTATCTGATACTTCAATGCGCAAACGTTAACTAGTTTTTGTATAGACATCACTTGGTTGATACATAACTTGCCAATCAATGACATGAACATCTACAGAGAGAAATGCAACTTTGCAGCTGGAATGAAAATTACATAACCTTAACTTTTAATATTATTGTCAACCAAGATCATTTCTGTATAGGTTTCTTATAAACTATGAAATTCCTAAACGAGCACGTCACATCTATAACAGTGTAAAGTTAAAGCAGAACAGCGCAAAACTGCTGAATCAATGTAGATATTGATCATGACTATAAATGTTGGCATATATTTATCAAAAGAGCAGACTATGGCAAAAATATTTGTTTCTCTAGTCTTCTATCTTAGTCTGTTAGTGGACAATCAATGATTGTTTAGGTTACAAATGCATCTTGCATTATAGTCACTAGGTCGCTTCAATTTAGTGCAACGGTAAGGCAAAAGGTACCATTACACGAACACTACAAAACATATTGTCACAGAAACCAAACAACTTTGGATTATTTGACATTTGTACACCAACATATCAGCCAAATGTTTTAATATTTAGTCATAAACTACAAAAAAATACTTTACATTACCTCATTTGTATCCAGTACGTGCGGCCTTTACTTTCTTTTCAGTTAGCCTCGATCACCAACTAACGGGTTAAGGTTATTCTGCAATAATTGTTGTTATATACACATCAGCGCTATGGAGGGCTCCGGCACGATCAGTCAATGCTCACTTCGTGATTGCGCAGAATAAATTAATATTGCGTTCAGTGGTGCGTTAAAAGTGTTTTTTTATAAGTGAAAAAAGCTGTTGAAATCAAACAACTTTTGTGCTCGTATTCTAAGCTCCCGTCATAAATATAGAAACGCCGAATACAGAGCGATTAGTTACGGTACTATGGTAGAGAGAAAAACACCCACATAGTCCCGTCTCACTGAACCAAATAAGTGTCAAGTTCAGGTTATATTTTTGTTAGAGCTATCCAGTGTGTTTCCATCGGTTCGATTGAACCAGCCGAGAAGCCAGCCGAGGAACCAGCCATTGTGCTGTGATGGGGTAAAACCAAATTTGTATCCCCATTTTAAGATTCACAGCAAGTTGATATGAACGCTTGTATCGACAAGATTTTTCATGACGCGTTGGGCATCTGTCGACTCGTTCATGACACTTCCCCAATGCAAATGGGAGAGCAGAACCCTTCATTTCACATTAATCGAAGTTAACGGGGTTTTGTTTTCAGTCAACGTCAAACATATACGAGATTCATTCCCAATAACGCAAAATATTTAAACAACGAGGAATAAAATGTGAAGATCTTCATAATTTTGTGTCGTAATTGTGTGTTATAATTGTGTGTATGAGTTATCGCAATAAGACATATCTTGGAAATGCAAATCTTAGGAATATTCACCGTTTCCATAATTGACCTTTTTTTCAGAATATTTCAGTGTCGAAATCAGTGTGTTAGTGTAAGTGAGTAAGTATGATTGTATATAAAGAGCTTTATCATTCTCAAACAATACGATACAAATGCGATGTGACCTTAAAGAAACAAACACCTTGTATGTATTACTGACAACAGTACAAATTAATCAAAAAGTGTAAGTGAGTAAGTATGATTGTATATAAGGAGCTGTATCATTCTCAAACAATACGATACAAATGCGATGTGACTTTAAAGAAACAAACACCTTGTATGTATTACTGACAACAGTACAAATTAATCAAAAAGTGTAAGTGAGTAAGTATGATTGTATATAAAGAGCTTTATCATTCTCAAACAATACGATACAAATGCGATGTGACTTTAAAGAAACAAACACTTTGTATGTATTACTGACAACAGTACAAATTAATCAAAAAGTGTAAGTGAGTAAGTATGATTGTATATAAAGAGCTTTATCATTCTCAAACAATACGATACAAATGCGATGTGACCTTAAAGAAACAAACACCTTGTACGTATTACTGACAACAGTACAAATTAATAAAAGAAACGAACGAGTCTAATGTAAATTGCTTAACATTTATTCAAACCCTTTCCGGATATTTAATGACTTGATAACTTTTCCACAACAGCCAGCTTTTCTATTCCACTGACCGAACTATAATGTTATATATATTCCCTGTAATACTCAAATACCGTAACCTGTTGAAGATAATCTAAATTAACATGTAAAATTAGTCCATTCAAACAGCTATTCTGTTTGAATGCAAATATATCAATTACATAAAAAAAAAACCATACAACAATTTCTAGCACGTAATGAATATTTACACAAGTAACAGTATCCATAGCTATGAGTATCGGGTGCACCATCACATAAAACTGACTGAGAAATTTTAGACTACAGAAAATAGCAAAGGGGCTAGAACGGGATGCATACCATCGAGCTCTGAATTACAAGCCTATAGTACTCTACCAACTGAGTTAGGGCCACTATAGCCAACTCGAGTTATACGAAATCTCGCGAATCTCTGCGTTTGTTAGGCCGCCTTGCTCATTAGCCCCTGTCCACTGTTCGCAAGTACAATATCACCCATTAAGCTGCGAGCGCTCGCGAAGGTTCGACCTTCTTAGTACAGATAGGCGTACGGGGCGTTGGGGAGGGGAGGGAGGGAAGGGAGGGGAGGGGAGGGGAGGGGATGGGAGGGTGGGGCGGGGAGGGGAGGGGAGGGTCGGGGAAGGGGAGGGGACGAGTTGCAAAGGGGCAGAAATGTTCCTGATTCTTCCCCAAATCGATCCCGATTCTTGCCTGAATATTCGACATAAAATGAAAACGTCAGTCTTTCTTATATTCCAAAATTTCAGGAGACTTAAAACTCGGCAAAAGTTTTTGAAAAAAAATCAGGTCATTTATTTTGCAATGTAAACTTTTCTTCCAAAAGCATAGTTAAAATGCCCTCCAGACTGTCCATGTTATAATGTACTTGGCCATAATCTCCTTCGTATAGGTACAAAAAATCCATCTCCATTAACATTCATGACAGCAGCCACACAGAGGTGGGCCTATTAGTAATTTGAAGAAACATATATTACGGAAAGTCTAATTCCCGAATGTGAAACACCCTTATAAAAATAGTGGCGTACTTAGCAGGGCGGGGGATCTGCCCCATGTGCCAGAAGGGGGCCATGCCACAGACCAAAACGAGAAAAAGAGAAATAATTAATAGAAATAAGAAGGTGAATTCCTAACATATAAACAGCCCAAAACTTTACCAAAGATAACACCATTTTACATCCAAGCCACCTTGAATAAACACAAATTTCTCAAAGGGGACGTGAACACCTCTCACCTTTGACCCCTCATTCAGGAAGGTATACACTGCACGAGGCGGAAAACAAAGGATCCGCCCGGGTGCGAACTATTGTGAGTACACCACTGCTTACAAATGACAAATTCAATAAAATCATACTCGCAACCAACATCAGCATGTTTCATGCCGCTCGAACTGTACGTTTTAAAATTCGGGCAAAGTTTCAAAATTGGGGCAATTAAGACCTGTAGTTAATGCAACCTTCAGCTATACCGTCAATTTACTCTCGGTGAATGTTAAGGAAAGTAACTTCGCATGCACCAGTATGTAAGTTAGAGTTATATAGCAGCTGGGTGTGTTGCCAACGTTACGTATTACATTCCATCAATACAGATATGAGTATGAAGTATAACTGTGAGTAATACTAACGTTTACCTATTTTACCACGAAAAAAAAACAGCTGATTGCAACACTTCGCTGCGTCAATGCATTAGTTTTGGGATTTGGGGCGTTTACTATTAGCATACCAAACTATACTTACAAATTGAATTTGTTTCATTCTGACCAGCCCCTATTCGCAAGCACATAATTGATCAGCTCTCTATTTAATTAATAGGTCTTGTTTATTAATACCATTTGTTTTTTTCCTAATTAGCAAAACATTATCCTTGTAATTAATCCTGTCCAGAACATGCTGTGGCCCACAAATACATGCAAATGGGGAAGCATGATAAAATTTATTACGTAGTTTATGTTCTTTCTGGATATTGACAATTTATTTAAAACTTCGATCGATATATGAATTAAGTATGATTACACTGTAAAAATATGAAAGAGATAAACATTGTTATAATAATATCTGAGTATAAACACAATCAAAATAATAAAGGCACGAAAAGTCTGGTCTCGTCTCTCTCTCTCTCTCTCTGTAATCACTCGCCAGTTTTCGGGTCACAAGTGTGACTACTGCAACGCTGGGTGCAGCCTGCTCCGTAGGTACCTGGTGAGCATTCTGTGAAAGAAAAAAAAACAGGTGGTTAATAAATTAACATCCCATTATGAATTATCGAAATTGCAAATAACACCATTTTATGCAATGAAAGGAAGAAGTCTATATCTATTAATATGTCTACTGTCGCGCACGCCGCCTTTCTTTATAACAAACGTATTTTAACGTTCAGCTGGATTTCTTTTTGTTGTTAAAGTACCAGACGCAAGATATCGTTAATCAAGAGGTTAACGGAGATATAACGTAACCATCGTGCTTGTAAGACAGAGCTTATAAGCTTGAAACCCATTTCCTCTCTCCCATTTCCTTTTCTTTTCATAATTTTAAGGTAAAATGTAAACAGAGTTGAGACTAAAACCCCTGCAATCATTAGGCCATATTACTATAGCTTTACTATGTTAGATTCAGCATTTGCAAAAAAAAACCATCTCCATGTCAACAAATAATCATTGTAATCAATTCAGAAACGCATAAACTTAAAACGGGCTCTGATATCTCATATTAACACTTGATCAAGTCTTCAGCCTGGAGTGTGGAGAACCTTAAGCCTGTGATATTTCCTAAACACGCCAGCCTGTTAAAATATTTGATTATTCATAAGCACCCAATCATTCATTATAGCAGCACTTGACATTCTTGGTCGTAGTTTACGTAAATATCATATTTTTGTAAGTACTATTATTTTTTATACATGACATCAGATGTGAAGCCAGATGGTGTAACGTAGCAAGTGATTACTGTTATATCGTTCGTCAGCACGCATATATACTGAACATTAAAACATGTAGTTTCAAAAGGGATTCTTTATTTGCCGTAAATCTGTGTCATCAATATATTACTTGACATCAATTGTCTCTTTAACAATTACAATGACTACATAATGATGTGATTTCATTGTATTGTATTCAATATACGAGCCATTTGACATAATTCACAGCTTCCAAGCGATATGTGCAAATATCAATGTATTTAACAAGCCCAAGGACATTGGATGTCTCAATGGGTTGTAAGGACATGTAGACTAACTAGTTAAATATAACACAAGGAAGTCGGAATCGTAAAGAACAAACATTTTTAATAATAATAAGGATTAAACTTTGTAATACTATATCTCAGTGTATAAACTGTTGAAGACCATTTTAGGGAACATCGTCGAATCATTTTTAATAAAGCAAAGCTCATCTAACGGACAGTAGTCCCAGCACGACGTTGCTCATTAAACTCACCATCTTTACAATCCATGCCTCGATATCCGGGCCCACAGATACATCCAAACTTTCCAGCTAGACAGAAGAGGAAGCTGCGGCAGTTGCGTGCACCAAAGTCAGTCGAACATCTAGAAACCTCGTATGCTGTTTTAAATGTTAGAAAAGAAAATCTCCAATTCTCTAGGTTTGTTCGTTTCCTTATTTTAGTTTTATGTCATTGCGGTGTAAGTAGAACATGTTTTAACTAAGCAACGCCATCTAATGATTCACAATATATGCTAAAATGTCAAATAACTGAACGGATTTAATGCAGCTCACACTATTAAACTAATGTCTGTTTCATGTAAGTTCCTTCTGGATAATGTTTATGAACATCAGGACTCTCGGTAGGAGAGCAACAAGTTACTTTAGTGCTTATAAGATCTTAATGTAATATCTATTAGATATAATCGAATATTATCACACAGGACAGAAGACGGAATACGACAAAAATGTTTAATACATACATGCCACATATTTAATGGACCATAAAAAGTTTTCCTTCAGATAAGCCTAACAATATGCTTTTGCATGCATTTCCTTATATTTCTGAACTGTCATTTTCGCATAATCTTTTTTTTCTTTTATTGAGAACTAACCGAAGCGGATTTTATTTTTTGTGATTAATACCTTCTTTTAGACGTATTCTGACACCCTTGAATTAACCTTTTTAAGTTCCAGTGCATTCAAATGAAACACAAGGTTTAAAATTAATTTCATCATAGATATGTAGTCGCCGCTGCCTAACAAACGCCCCACCCCTCCTCTGGATCCGGCGCCCCCTCCTCTGGATCCGGCGCCTACTACTCTGGATCCGCGCTTGGAGGTAATGCCACTAAATTTGTCACAAATTACCTCTGTCTCCTCATCACTTCAAGCAATATCAACGAACAGAAACAGGTCCATACAATACAGAATACTTAGAATGTTTGTTAATTTATAGCTTTCGTTATGATAATACATGACTGCTAATTGTTAACCGTTATACTAACGTTCTTCACACGTGTTGCCAGTGAATCCAGGTGGACAAATACACTCTCCGGTCGCTTCTGAACACATGCCGCCATTTTGACAAGCAGGACAGACCTGATCGCAATCGGTAGTACCGTATCGGTTAGTCATACAAGCTGATGAAAGAAATGGCATCGATTAATATTTCAAGGACGAAAGCACGGATGTGCCCTTATTCCGGTTAGAGCATTCAAACGCTAAAACATTCACACTATAAAACATATTTATCATCATTTACGTTAACAATTTATTCGGTTACTTTCATTATACGCCCTTGATATTACTAAGAAAAGTATTTTGGTAACAAAAAATCTTCACTTGTGATTTTGTTGCAAGTTTTGGGGGCCCTTTCATTTGTTGAACTGCAGGCCTAATTATCAATTCATTTATGAATTACAGCAAGAAAGTATATACTATTAAAATGAAAAAAATAATCTGTTTTGGTTCATCTTACTTTTCAACAGATTTGCCCACTTATCCACATATACGGCGATGCGCCGACACGTACTGGAGACAGAACGTCAAAGGACACCGGGTTAAGTGTTTTATTATTATTATTATTATTATTATTATTTTTCGCAGCTGTAAAGTTAGAGAATTTGAAAACGTTACTATTACCTCGCACATATAGTTGAATAAATGTTTGCAATCCTCGTACTCGGCGACCTCTCTGGACTACTTCATAAAGTCCTTCGTCTTTCACTTCCACTTCCGCTAACATTACACGTGTCATACCATTCCACTGTGCCATTTTCCGTCCGTTTATCAACCACCTGATTCGCCTAGCCGTACCCGCTGTTCTGGTTACACTTAGTTTTACGTTGTCACCAAGGCTGACCGTTCGTGTTACACGTTCATCAGTGGGTATAAGACCTTGTAATTTTGGTGGGATACAAAAAAGGATCATGATATTACATGAAGAAACTACAAACTAGAAAATCTTCAAAACACGATCAAAGATACAGTAACACAAACTGATTTCTAAGATTATCAGGCGACATGAGCATGCGAATTGAAAACGTAAAAATGCACCCTGCGATATTCAACATTATCATTTCAGGACTTGGAGGGGGGAAGGGGATCACAAACTATCCTTTCACTCATACAGTTTTTGTCAGTGGGATGATATTCTCTGTAACATACCAACGTTAACATTCTCCTTTTGGTCGGACTCTGCAATGTGTTTTAAATACCGATATATTATCATGATGGCAGTACGGGAATTTTAAATTTATATTTTATACCAATAGATGTTCATTTATTCATTTGATCTTGGGTTCTGTTCCATTGCAGCCTTCCTCTACCAACACACGATTTATTATTCAGACCTTCTGATAGTGGATGTAGTTTGTTAAAATGATATCAAACATAACCTCACCTTTTCTCTCGCTTGTTACGATTGTCCTTACGCAGTATTCTGTACCATCGCTGGAAGTGAGCCAACATGCAAAAACGCCAAATCTCCTCCCGGGATATTTCCTTGACAACGGTATTTCTAACAGTCTTCCGAAGTTGGTGTCTTTCTCCTTGGAGAGAGGGAGCCCCTTACCATTAGCCGTGTCAATTGCTCTGTTAAAATGCAGGCCTTCGGTTTCACTTTGTACTCCTGGGACGCCATAAATGAACACCGATACGTCCTCACGGATGCCAACAAACGGTCGTCGCACAATGCAGCTTAGCGAAGAAGCCGCGACTGCCCATTGAAGAGAAAATACCAAAACGTTTACAGAACAAATTTGCTTTCACATTATTGTTAGGTTGGTGGTTTCCGTGCATATAACCAACTATAAATTAGCAGAGCACATGGACGGAGAAAATGATAGCATTGTAGAAGACTGCCTTTAAAAAGTCTTATTTACAGTAATATTTGATTAAGATAGTATACGCACCACATCTTGGCGCAGGTCCAGACC
>JAIPMN010020638.1:0-18040 GCA_020650975.1 Apostichopus californicus | reverse complement strand
TATATATCATATGTTTATAACACAGATACATATGTTTAGGTTGCTTTTGGTGATCAGATCACACACAGATGAAAAGCTAGTTATGCTCAAAAGCGTTGCAAAATCCAAATATTGGCTGTTTTATTTCCAAGCACTCACTAAATAATTTTTTTGTATAACCTTCGATATCCAGTCTTTCTCTACATACAGCACAGTTGTTTAACAGTGTTTGTGTCAATCTCATGGATTAATATATTGATCCATTAATAATCTGCCATAATGTTTGCCAATCAGGCCCCTAGATGCTAATGTGTCTTGAGGCCAGTAAAGTAATAAGTGTCAAATTGGAATGATATGTTTAGATTACAACAAAGTAAAAATATGAAGAGCAATAAGACTATAAAATGCTAAGTTGTTATGATGGTTTACTTTATAACCTTTTTGGACTAATTATATAGATAATGTCTTAACCGCCATCAACTGTTGAAGTAGCAGCTCCCTACAACCACCAATTTAGAAATGTGTATTATGCCTGCCAGTCAACAACGTTTAGTAAATTGAATAAATTGTAGAAACGTGTCATATTTTCCTATTGTGTGAAATATCGAGTGTTGTCTGCTCACTGTTTTTGTTTATTTGTACATGACATCTAACACCTACCAGTTATCACTTCTACACTAGTACACTGCCCTATATTAGTGTTAAGTTTTAATCAAATGTTTACATTGTGTGAGTGCCCACAATGTATCTTGCACATGTATGCTATATTAATACTTGGAAGTGTAATAATACTGCATGTGTGAAGTGATTTGTAGAAGTGTACACTACAGGTTGTATCGTATGCCTGCAAGTTATTTTGTAGGAGGGAGTTCACGGTGTCGACCAATACTTAGGTTGCCAAAACCACCAGCATCTTGCATGAGTTAAACAAGTGATCTCCCATGTACATAGTAGTCTAGTAATAGTATCAAGTAATAGTATCAAGTTAATGACATGTATAGATTAACAATAAAGTAAAAATATGAATAGATATGAAATAACAAAATTGGCTTGAATTATTACTATGGTTTGCTTTATAACCTTTTTGAACTAATTATATAGGGGGAATGATATGTATCTTACCAGTAGTAGTTCCTTACAACCAACACTGAGAAATATATATGATTGTGCAATGTGCAACTTGATCATATGAATCATGTATTGATGTATCAAAATTTGGGTCTGTACAAGAGTCATGTTAGCAAGTAATTGGTTGTAGTCTTCCATAGAAACACATAAATATTGTTGTCTCTCTTGTCAACTGATTACTGGTTGTAGTCTGCCAAACATACTACTACTGGTTGTCACATGTAGCAACACACAAGCAGAGGAGTAGCTGACTAGAGTATCGTGGTATTTACCACCCATCTTATCCAGTCACCGTTCCCCTCACACTCATCTCTTCTCACCTCTCCTTTACTCTTATCTCTCTGCTCACATCTTCTCTTACCCTTCCCCTTTCCCATTCCTCCCCTTCCCTTCCTCCTCCTTTTACTTCCTGTCCTCACCTTTGTGCATCAGCTTTCCATGGGAACATGTACGCAAAGCCCATGATCGTGTCCTACTGGCACACTGTGTCCTGCACTGGCAGTAACACACTTTGAGACAAACTCCTACTTTCGTTGGGACTTTCAGGATTTCTGGAAAGGCCTCTAAGGTTCTTCCTGGCTATTAGTATTAGATAAGTAAATTGAATGGGTGCAGGATTGATGGGGTAAATTTCTGTTATTTCTCTCCCAAAGTACCCCCTAATTCCCATCGATTCGTCCTCCCCAAGTGATGTCATTACCCGTGATGGAGATTCGAAATGGTTATCACAGATATAAACAGTGCTTGTACAGATTGGCACGGATTCCATCAGTTTGATTGAATTGATTAGTTCCGGTAAAATCCATAGCATTTCAGCCAGAAATGCCAAAAGATGATAATGGGGGGATCTTCAGCATTTTGACTGAGGGCGCTGTCATATTGATCACGCTCTGGGTCCTCACAGTTGCCATAGATACGGTACTCTGGGTCATAGTTCATGTGTTGCACGATGTTACATATCGCAATCTATACAGTGCTAGTTGTGAAAATATGTTTCCAAAGATCTCCTTTTCAATAACTAAGAGAAGAGTTGCAGGTGTAAATCCAGTATATTCCATATCAGAGACTTGGATACAATTTTACTGACCTTCAAAGCTTAAACTCAGTTAAGCGGACGTGTTGCTTCAAGGTCTGCGGACACCTATGAACAACGTTGTCCTAATCACTCTAATAGGCATTAGACATCATGAAAATAGCTGCAACTCCCATCAAAATCCATCAAAGTCTTTTCTCAATTCTAGTTTTATTTATGAATAAACATTACCTAATTTATGCACATTGGTGATGTACAGTGAGTGACTGCTTAATTTTCTGTTATGTTATCCCTTTGTTTTCACAACCATCGTTTCAAGGACACCGAATGCAGGTTTTTGGGCCTAAGGCGATGTTTTGAAATATTTGATTGCCTTCTGTGAAAAGAGGAACATCACATTATTCAAATGATATATTTGGGCTTGTTGTTAGAGTTAACTTATTGAGAGCTAAAATAAGAAATTTTGATGAGCGAAACATTCCATAGTTTTCAAACATTTAATGAGTTTCCCAGATTTATCAAAACTTACATCTTGGAAACGAAAAGAGCATTCGACAAATTTCAACAGAGTTTGAATGAGATTATCACACACAACAAAATTGTACTGAAAATACTGTAAATACATGTGCTACAGTGTTAGTTACGAGTAGCAAAAAGCAAATGGTAAGTTCAGATATGTCACACTATGTGTGAAGTAGTGTAAGTCAGAGGTTCCTTAAAGGAATTCTCTGTGATTTCTGAGGCTGCAGCTTGTCAAGTTGTCAGCTTGTTGAAAGGACTGATTTTGTGTTTCAAGGGCTCCAAAAAGCAGCAGAATCTGGCACCTGAGCACCATCAATGTAGCACAAATTTCTCAAAGGGGAGGGGGACACCCATTTCCCTTTGATCCCTCCCCAGGGGTGGCCATCAGTGCCAGACACACAAAAATTCCTGGGCACATCCCTGATGGTATCCATTATATTATAGTGGATGACGAGTTTCCAGGTTATGGAGTGTACTTTTTGGTTTGCTGCTATTTTTATATGCAAATGACGTATAAAAGTTGATATTCTATTGTGTTTATTTACTGTACAGGTCTGAGTTTTCCAGGGAAACTTCCTAATAACAGTTGATTTTGCATGATCATCATGTTATTATTAAACCTGTGACTTTGGTGGAAATAGATTCCTGACGAGGTCGCAATAGACAAGATTTGAAAGATGCTCATTTTATATATTGCATTTTAGAAAGGATGTTTGGTTCCACATCAGTCAAGAGATCCTTTTCTCACTTTTATTGTTTTCTTCTCCTAATGAGGTTGTGGATTTCACAGTGCTAGAGTTTTAATCTTTTGTCGAGGGTTGGTGCTTCGGAAATATCTTAGATTTTCTGAATTTGATTGAGAGTGGGTGAGAACAAAATTACTACCACAGAACTTGCAAGGAGTTAAAAAATGCTAGAGAATTGATACCTTTTCTTCTGTAAGTAGGTACACAGCGATGTCTGTAAATCTTTTGAATTTTGAAAAAGAACAAATTGTTGAATGAGTTGAACACAGTCAACATCTGAGTTTAGCAATGTGTGCAACATTCTATGCATGTCTGCAGCTCTGTCATCCGTAATGGAAAGTCTTCGATCCATAATCTGATTAGGGTCGTTTGAACTATTTAATCGCAAGACACATTTGGTAGGTACCAGCCATTAGGACCCGTTCTGTACGTAAGCTTCAAAAAGAGAAGATTTTGGACTGACACTCTGTGAATTTTGATGTTTTGTGTAGACTTGAGAATTTCAAAACATCTGACATATTTATGGATCGCCCTTCACCAAACGTATCAAATTAGCGATTAGCTATACACCGCTTTAAGCGATTTTCTGTCTGACAACCTGCTGACCAATTACGATATGGCATTCATTGATTTGTTCAATGCGGAGGAAGAAAATCGGCATTCTTTAGACCTAACATGTGAGTAATTAGATGCGGATTTTGTCAATACCTGCAGCAATCACCATTTAACTTTTGCATCTTTTTTTCTTCTGTTTTTTCCCCCTGTTTAGTGATACTGCTCTGAGAATATAATTATGTGGATGATATTATAAACAGTTGGGAGCAGTATTGGATAGAGTAATAGGCACTTGTAAACGGTATACAGCGTTGTAAAAGCAGATACTGAAGCTGATAAAAGATGGGAGTGGAAGTAAGATATTAGTCAGAAGAGAGCAATCGGATGTGTAGAGAACATGATAATGTGTAATGTAACACAAATTGTCTAGTTATAATCAACCCAACATCCTCCTTCCTTTTAAAAATGAAAAAAAAAAAAAATTCTTAACCATTCAGAAGACACTTGCCTTTGATGTAGTAGGCATATATCACTTTGAGAAGTGAAATTTGTAAAAAAAAACTAAAATTTGTAAAACAAATACTCTTCTTAATTAGATTTTCTATGCACCACTCAGTGCTGTCATTTTCTGGATGTGTTTGTCATCATTTGGGATCTGTGGTGATGTAAACAAGATGTGGTATATGTAATTCATGGAGTGCTAATAAGCAAAACTGATTTATCGAAAACAAAAACAGACTTAACAGCCAATGTTCAACATGATCTGTCATAGTGAGATGAGAATGTTTAAAGTGTGTGGGAAAGACACCTACTAAATCATCCGTGTACTTAATTACATGATCGTTAGTCAGATGTTCAGTAATCAGCTATCCTCGTATTTGGCGCTGGCTCAGTCGCTGTGAGTCTCTCTTCTTGGTTTCCATGGTAATAATGATACCCTCATTCCACAGGTTTTTCACATGATAAACTCTCAGTTTCAGGCAACCTTTGTGTGTTTTACAATAGTAGAGAAGAAATGATCTTTCATTGGGCTTTGAGATGAGAATGTTTAAATTGTGTGGAATGATAAAACCTCCTACATCATCCATGTAGTTAATATCATTACACAGACGTTCCTCATCCCAATTTTCCTCTTATTGGTGGTGACGACTCAGTTTCTGTGAGTCACTTTTCTTGGGTTCTTGGGTTTGACCATATGATACTCAGGAACTTGTCTGTGGTACATCGTCTAGGAAGGATGTTACTTCCCAACCATCTCTATATCCGTTCATGTGATATGACTTTTAGTATTTTGATACATTTTGAAAAAAAGTTACACCTCACATTGTTTGATTTTATCTGTAAAGTTCTATCTTGACAACTATGAATGTTACATGATAGGGATGAAAGAGGACAATAACAGCTTCATTACAGAGTGGTGTGTTAAATTGTTTATCTTTTTATTGCAAACTAGGCTAAAGTCTAGTTTATGTATGTTAAAAGTATTGCATATTTTGAAACATCTTACATCTGACATCTTATGTGACATTAAGCACACATTGAGATTGCGCTATATAAATAAATTATTATTAACATATGATAATTAAATAAACAATAAATAGATTCTTTGCTTAGGTATTCATGCAGAAGGTGACATTGATACCTTGCCCAGAAAGCAACTGCTTCTAAATAGCTCATAAAGTGGCAGTCCACCACAAGTTTTTGATAGAGATCTCTCTCTCAGAGCTAGGGAAAAATGTTAAAATTTTGTGAGAGCTACGTAGTTCTACAATTTCCCAGTAGGTTTGGCCTGTAAAGGCTGTGCTACGCTTGGGTAAGTCGGAGTAAGTAATACCTTGAATTTACCTCACAACATCGTGCTCATCTTGTCAACACTCCTGCAAGACAAAAAAGAAAAATGGGAAAAAAGGGAGGGTATGAAATCGGCAGAAATTTTGCACGAATTCGAATTATAATTTTGACAATATTGGGGGTTCAAAATATATACGTGATATCTTGTCGCAGCAAAGTTATTGTTTCATTTGAAAGGTAAACGTGATCGATATTAAGATTTAACCTGATAGAACATGCTCTTACTTCATGGTAGGAAAATTCCAATGGAATTTTATGGTTACATATCGGTAACAATTGGTCGGTATAGTTGCAGCATCAAATGCTATGCTAATCTTTTGCGATCTCTGAACAAATGGTTGATTTCTCAACCATTATATTCAGAGTAACTTTTTCAGTTGATTTGTCAGTTTTTTAGCGAGGATTTTATCAAATTTACTGGGTGTTGTTATTCCCAGATACTATCAAGTTGTCAAGATATCTTTGTCCAGAGATTTCTTTGTGTCGGAAAATTGGAAGTTTGTCAAAATGTTGGATATTTTCTGCATTATTTGAATATTTGAAAGAAATCTACAGAGTAAAGCTGATTTTTGGAGATATTGTGAAATTAAGAATTTAGGAACACAACTATGCTGTATAATTCTGAGGTACTTTAGCTCGGGAGTGGGGGGGGGGGGGCAGACAGCCAAAACAATCCTCTTGCAAAGTACATACTGTAAGTATACAATATCTGTATGCGGTACAACCTAAACTTTCGAATATTCTGCCATTTTGCATTCCATTCCATTTTATTAAAATTTCTCAATTTGAAGGGGATAGCCCTCGATCAAAAATAGACACCCCCTAAGGACAACATAAAATCCTCCCCCCCATACCCAGTACAATAAAGGTGGTTGTGCCCATGTGTGCCCGTGGTAGGTCTGATATAGTTTCAAGATTGTTCAAAATGAAAGAAAACAGCTGCTTTAAAGACTGATACTAACACCATTACAGCCTAGGTTACACAACATGATATGGTGTATTTAGATGTAGTGTATAGCCTGTGTCATCTAATTGCATCCATTCTACCATTAAAGCTGATAGATAATGACAGTCGTTTGCTTAAGAAAAGACAAACAATATATCATCTTCTTAAAAGGATTTTTCATAGAGACCTCTTTATCAGTTCATGTAGTACAGTATGTTATAAAAGCCATTTGCTTCTGTGATTCTCCTCCTCCTCCTCTCACTATCCCAACAATCTAGTATGGAATCAGCTCTTTCGCATCGTTCGAAGCTGTCGTTTCCAGGGGGGGGGGAGGGTTCTTTCGTATTGTAGTTACTGTCATTTAATGCCATAATTTAATACTGACCACATGACAACAAACCCCCACAATAATAAAGTGTATCAAATGTACACACAAACACAATAGAAAACTAAGTACTAATAGCACTTAGGGCAGCTTTGCCAATTTTGTGCTGGTTGTAAATGAGGAGCCGTAGGCTCGTTTACATTAGGAAGAGGCTGGAGACTAAGTGGTCGGTCACACAAATTGGTCTTCGTTCCTGTGATCAAGTCCAATGAATTTGAGATAAACGAGGCCTAATGTGGTTCTCATCTCGCTTCTCTCTCTCTCGGTGGGATATTGCATTCAGATCAGGGCAAAAGTCTGTAACAGGCAGTGCAAGTGTAGTCAGGAAGATAGAAGTATGTATAGTGCAGACTGCCACAGTAGTAGCAGCAGCAGTAGCAGCAATGGCATTTATACGGTTATACCTATTGATTTGTGTGGGAGGGAGGGCGGGGGGAGGGAGGGAGCTCTCAGTTAATAGTTTCACAGAAAATATGCTCTCTGTTGATTGTCGTGTGAACCAGCCAATCTTTTTCTTTTTTTCTATACTCTTCACCAGAATTTGACTTGTGCTGGAAAACTTTGGAAAATGGTTCAGTTTTTTTAAAATGAAATTTGGTTTTAAGTTATATAGTAACACTCGGCTAGTTTTACACTAATACTACACGAAGTGATTGAAAATCTTAAGCTTTATTAAGAGCAATGAAAGAGCGATACTTGCGCAAAAGGCTGGAAATTACGGAAGGGAGATGGCCATACATACATACAGACAATTGCCAAACCGGGTAAGGTTTGGGGATTATATAGTAACACTCGGCTAGTTTTTGTAATTTTTCAAACATTTCTGTCTAAACAGGTTTCGTGATCTGTAAATTAAAGGATGGCGTTGGATTAGCTATGTCAACAATTTTGTGTTCATCTTCATAAAAATGTAAATAAACATTGGGTCAAAGGTTGATCTATGGACGGTCAATGATAAGTTCAAGTAATCATTGAAGTTGAAGTACTCTTGCAGTTGGTTACAGCATATTTATCACTTCAACCCTTGGTGAATTCTTTCCAGTAACCAACTAGTACAGTAGTGTTACATATATATATGACACAATGGGTGTTTAGTTGTCACTGCTTCTGTAGACACAACCTGCAAGATAAAGTTAAGACAGCAGATTATTAAATTTGTCAAAATTGTGGGTACATCCCCATTGCATTACAGAATTGAAAAAAAGAAAGTGTGCCCGTTTTGAAAATGTGATTCCTAGTCGATCGTCCAAAATGCATTCTGTTCTTTCGTGGCTACTGATATTCACACTTTAACCTAATTGCTGCTGTATTGGCATCACTGAGCCAGGAGAATATGGAGTAATTGCTTGTTGTAAGATAATTTATTTGTTGTCATGGTAGTGTTGTGTTTGGCATCTATTTCATGTGATTAGGCTGACATCTACGAGAGTAGCAGCATAACACTGTAGGTCTTGATTTTTAGTGTGTGTAGGGACATATAGTGTATGTATATTTATAATATAACCTTTATGCTGGTAGCATATGAGAGGAACTCCCATCTCTAATCCATTTGCAATCTTCATTTACTACTGACCCTTGACCTAGCTATTGACTCCCAGTTATTTGGAGGAGTATTTATAACTGCTGAATGATATTATTTTCTATAATTTAAGTAAACAAAACAGCAACAATTTTTCGAATCATTTCTTGGCTCTGCCCCTCTATCAAGTTTAATATTTTTCTAAGAAGTTGTAAAGTTATAACTCTAAGCTTTGGTTCGTCATTTTGCTTATATTTTTTTTGGTATATTTTACTTTCTGAAGTGACATTGATCTTGATATTAGTCTATCTCTGAGCGTTTACACCTAAATTTGTAAAATTTTTGACTCATGATTGATATTGTTATTAACCAAGTGAATTATTCATCAGAGACACACTCTCTCTCTAAGGTAGCTTTCAAAATGGCTTGAGAAAGTTTTATTACACGAAAGCCAAGGACTTTAAACAACAAGTTTTAACCTGAAGTTCAATAAGTTTCTGTTATATTTTGTCTCCTTTCTGGTGTATCTTCCTTCTATCTTTACAATATCTTATGTAGTTCATTATATACCATTCGTCTTGTCATATTTTATTGCAAAAATGATTGAAATAAATTGAAAATAGAAAAATTCTTCTTTGTTCTCAATGAATCCTTTAATTGCTTATGTAATATTACACCTATTGCAATTTTTGTCTGTTTCAATACAGCTTCCTCGCCATTTTGCTTCAGAAGTTAGTTTCTGTGAATTTATGTTATGTCTAGTGGAGTCGGTTCCAATCATTTACTTTGTTCCTCCCTTACCTGTCTCCCCACAACCTTAGCACCCTCATTCTACCGTGCCTAGAATGTCCTGGTAACCTTTTAACACTGTGCACTCTCTTCGACCGGCTCCTCCGGTCACCGCCCTTCCTTCTCATTCTACCACCCAACAATGTCTAGATCGTTATTTTCGAGCGAATTTTTTCCATCGGATTTCATCCACTTTTGGTTTCCCATCCACTGTTTTTGGAAGAGTTTGAAGTAGTTTGCAGCCCGATAAGTATCCTTTTCTTATTATTAGAGGGAGTTTTAGGGCTGTTTTGATGTTTCTCTATCTGTTTCTCTATCTTTAATACTCTTCTTCTTTGATTCTCATCATAACAGGTAGACTTTCACACTGTATAGCCATGGGGGATGAGGTGGACGATGCCAACTTCAGAGTCACCGTGCAGGAGCTACGGCAGCTCATGGAGCTACGGAAGGCCAACGCCATCAACGAGATCAAAGCCAAATATGGAGACGTGTTGGAACTATGTCAGAGACTCCTAACTTCACCAACAAATGGTATTTAAACGATTAATTCTGTTAGAGACGTTTTACGTCGAAAGTAGTTCAGTAGTAATGCTAGGAGTGTCAGGGATGAAGACTGCAGTGAAGCGCTGTGAGGGATGGGAGGGGGGGAGGGGAGGAGTGTTTCTGGGAGGGAGGGAGGGATCTTAACCTCTGGTCATGTAACACTGTCAAACAAGATGATGAAGATACAGCAGATACACTTAAGATAAAGATGATGAGTGGCTAAAGCTCAAATTATTGAGATGTAGAAAGTGAAATAGTTGAGAGGAGACATGTGAGTCTAGTAATGTTTGCGTTATTTGCATTGTTGTTCACTTACATGTCTGTTTCCTCACAGTCATAGCTTTCTCACTCAACTGTCTCTAGAGTCACCTGGAAACCTTCATAGGAATGCCCAGATGCCACTACCAGCCTCTTCTGGTATCTACCATCCAAAGTTTCCAGAAGTACTGATGCATTACAAATTTATCATGCTTACTGGTTCCCATTGACCCGTCCTTACTGGAAGCACATAGCTATTTGTCTTCCTCTGTTATTTGTTTAACATGTACATGGAGGA
Organism: Apostichopus californicus; assembly: GCA_020650975.1. NCBI lineage: Eukaryota > Metazoa > Echinodermata > Holothuroidea > Aspidochirotida > Stichopodidae > Apostichopus > Apostichopus californicus. Next base: position 7,485 of record JAIPMN010020638.1, on the reverse strand, counting down.
CTTTTGCTTTTCATGTTATAATTGTGGTAGACCCATCTCCTCCTGAAAGCTGGATGAGGTTTGTGTTAGATGTTATCTAGGTTTTCATGTAAATCATTTCAGCTTGTTTGCTAGAAATAAGGCGGGACCGTTGTTTGGGAGTCGATTTGCACAGTCGTGTACGTTTTTCTTTGCCTTTCGTCTGAAATGGAATTCCGCCCAATGCAAAGTGTTTGTCTGGGGAGAAGGGATGTAAAGATAAAAGAAAAGAAACATTGTTGTTACCAAACCCCCAATCAATATCTGATCAATATAATCGGCAAACTTGTCCACCGAGTTTTGAAGTAAGGAAAAGTAAGTCGTATCTCTTGAGATTTAGAGTGTTGTCGTTGTCCTTGATATCAATCTATGTTTCAGCGCTCAGAGGATATGGTAACATTTTAGTTGCTTTCATGAAATTTGTGTTTTGTGAGGAAACCCATGAGAGGACCCTTTACTAGAGTGTGCAACGTAATATATATATCGATGAAACAAAAAACCTGGAGGTAAACTTGAAAGATACTTATCTTCCTAAATATATGTGTACAGGTTAATGTTATGGGAGTAGCCTACTGTGGAGCATACTTTTCATGTGAAGAATGCCTTTTATATCAGAGGAATGGGTCTAGTATTACATGACTGTTGTTGGTCAATTTATTCACTTGCATCAATTTGCTCTTTAAACCAAGGCTGTTTGAATAAACTCTCTAACAATCCCATAATAATATAGTTTTTATAATAGTTTGACTACCGACTATTCAACATTCCTTTCAAATTTATAAATGACAAAACACATTATTTTTTTGGAAAGTGTCTGATTCAAACCCAAAATGCAGAATATTTGGCAGCAACCTGAAGTTTATGGATATAGGTTGTAATTTGCTCCAGGTGTTTTCTAATAAATTGTTAACAGTTTAGGTCCCAGCTGTGCTCCTGAACTTGGCTTCCAATGGTTCCAATACAATCCTTACTATAGCATCATAAGTGTAAAGCATCCTGATCACAAAAGTAGTAAACTCATTGCCACATTTTATCTAATTATATGTCATAAAGCAACCATTTTGAACCATATCAACCGCATTAGATACTGTAATATTAATGTTTGTTTTAATGTCAAAATAATCACTTTTATTGGATATGGTTTCCGCATCAAATATGTTTTGTTAGCACAAGTTTTCAAGGATATGGAGATATCATTTTATGTTCCATAAAAATGCTACTTTGCTTATTATTTTAGATGTTCGTCATGGCTGCTGTACATGTTTTGTATACTGATTTGGGCAATTTCCTCCTAGATATCGGTATCACTTCGCAGTGAGTACCAGGCTGAATTATGATATTACGATTCTCCTCCGAGGACTGTCTCTCTTAAGAAACGTGAGATGAAACCAAACTTGTAGAAGGGTTCTTGAAAATGCTAACTAGAGATTGTGTTTCAGATGTGCATACTCGCTAGAGATGCTAGTGGACAACTTTTCATCTCGGTGAAGAGGCTCACAGAGTTGTGTTGATCTACTGAAGTATAGGAGATTTATAGCCTACAGACAGGAAGTTTGAAATTTGAATAATTCTGGAATTTATGTTAATGAGCAGCAACATTCAGGCAGACTTTTTTTGAAAATTGGCAAAATAATGTGACACAAACTCTTCTCAGAGACAAAGGGCTTCATGGAACTGTAACATGTATTGGAGCAAAAATATGGATGTTAATGCTGTCCATACTCCCTGTACATTTCATGGCTTACAGTTAAGTGTATGTTGATAGTTCCCGATGCCATTTGGGTGAATTAAAAGCAGTAGATTCTGTTTTGAGGCATTCTGAAGCATTGTTAACATTGAGACTGCAAGGGGAATCTGATACAACAGTGGAGATCAACGTTATAGTGTGAATGCTGGCATATATACTCAGGATCACACCTTGCAATAATTGAGCTCCCTTTCAGTAAGGATCCTAACCGCCCTGCAACGGTGATCAAGATTGTTGTCTGGTATCTAGGGGGATCATGCAAATTGAGATCTCCCGTAACTTGACCTCTTGGCACAAGCACAGAAGGCATGTTACACTGCAGTACTGTCACTAGCTACCCAATTTTGAAAACATATATTGTGACCTCTTAGTGGTTGTGTAATGCTCTTTCATTCAAAGTTGATCCGCCCACCCACCCATTCTCAAATGTGGATGATCTGTCACGGGTCAACTTTATCACCTCCCGGAAGGAAGCAAGATCCTGATCCACCTTGCATTCTCAAATGTGAACAAGGCTGTTTGGTACCTTTTAACATGTAAATTAAATTTAATGTAGCATCAAACATATTCTTTAGGATTCAGACTACAACACTGACTAATAGTATCATTAGGCTGAGCTGAACGGGTGGATTTTGCACAGATGGAGCAATGGGGTCTTTGATATAGAGGTTGATATTGAGGTTAGATATGGCGGTTGGAAACTGTACACTTGCCAATATATATGTACAAAGATCCAATTGATACATAGAGCATAGGATCTTCAGTGTGAAAAGTGAAAACATTAATGTAATGGTTGATGAAATCAATTGATCACAATTTATCGTACTGAAGCATTGTCTTCAAAGATTAGGAGGGATGGGACAACTACTGCTATGGCGGCTTTGATCTTAACTACTCTTACTCACTCAATGTATCATATACTGTCAGGGCTAAGTTTTAAGGATTTTCTCTGATTGTCCCTTGGACAACCAGTGAAAAGAACACCAGCTTGGATCCAAAGGTGATTCTATTGCACATAAATTAGAAGGAAGAGGGTGACCTTAGATGGGGTCAATGGGGGCACAGTACAAGAATGTTTACCAGTTAATATAGGCTAGGATAGATACAGCTACTGAGGTTAAGGAGACAGGTAAGTATCCTGGTTCGTAAATACCCAAATCAGTAAGTTTTAGGGGATTCTCTCATCATGTTCTACTGAACATAAATTCTTTTGGAGCATTCAAAAAGTCATGTTGTTTGACCTTTACTTTCAAGTAATGTTCAGGACTACCTGTTCTCTTTGTAACTCCGTCTAGGTGTTTGTACAGTATATATTGGTTTATGACATCAACAGTTTTGTGCAGAAAGTGCATAATGTGTATGATTTTTCTAAATTACCCATTGTCTACACTTTGAAATTGAAGTTTCTAAGATCAGCGTCTCAATTACTGACAGCCTAATTGCGTTTCTCACCTCGCTGAAAGCTTTCTAACATTCTTGATTTGTTTGTGATTCTAATCTATCCTGTGATATTTTCCCCGGTGAGTGTTAGTTTAACGTTTAATTGATGATTGAAGGCATTGTTGTTAATTCCCGTGCTAGATTAATGTGTTATTCCACAGATTTGTAAATATTAAAGTTCCACGTAGGACGACTCACCACTCGTAGACCTGTGATGTTCATGCATTTAGTTTTCATCTTTCGGTCTTGCAACATATTTGTAAATTGTTATTTTACTGTGTTCATGTTGAAAATGTGATGGCTGAGTTAAATATTGGGTAGAAGTTCCAAGTTCTGCCTTACATGAAATCATCAGGAAATTTAATTTGATTTTATGAACAAGTTTATTTGCAAGGACATTAATTACAGAAACATTTCCTATAAGGTACAACAAATTGAATTACTTCAGTTTTGTTCTTAGTTTTGTTCTTTCTTAGTTGCAGACAATAACATCAGTTCCTTGAAAATCTCCCCCACACTGAAGAACTGATTTTTTTTGTTGGAATGAAGTTCAATTGATCTGTAACTTGTCTGGGAGTCAGCATTAATGTATGATTTTATATTAATAATAATAATAATAATCATAAATGAGACTTATATAGCGCCAAATCAGTAGACAAAAGTCACTGCTCAAGGCGCTTTACAAAGAAAGCAAATTAATTTACAAAAGAACAAGTGAAAAGATGGGGGGGTCTTAAGTAGACTTTTGAATGTAGAAAGTTTACAGCATGTTCGAATGTGATCTGGTAACTTGTTCCAGAGATAAGAGCCAGAGTATTCGAAGCTTCTGTAACCATAGGTCTTCAAGCGTGGTTTAGGAACAGTTAAATACAGTTTGTTGGAGGAACATGCGAATGATGCGATGCATGTTATCAAACACTGCTTAGAATACAGGCTGTCTGGAAACACTTTCAGGTTTTCTTAAAATAAATTTGCCATTTTAAACCTGGGTTAGAGCTTCCAAAAATTTAGTGGTATTTTCTTGGGTCATGACTTTTGATTATAAATGTCTATGGATTCTACCCTGCAGGTATTGGAGGCTTTAAAGATGACATCGACATTGCCATTTTATACCTGGGATGTACAGTAGCTACCAAAATAAGTGGTATTTATGGATAAATTGAATCTTGGGTCATGACTTTTGATTATAACTGTCTATGGATCTTACCCCGCAGGTATTCGAGGCTTCAAAGATGACATCGACAGGAGGACGGACATATTTGGTGCCAACATCATTCCACCAAAGCCACCCAAGACATTTCTACAACTGATGTGGGAAGCCCTACAAGATGCCACTCTCATTATGCTCATAGTAGCTGCATTCATATCGCTTGGTTTATCCTTCCTACCGAGCTCAGAAAGTAAGTGCTCAGATGATTATTTATCATTGTTATTATGGTTATTATTATTATGATTACCATAGGAGACGGTGGACCGGGGGGGGGGGACTTGCTTTTCAAGACAAAAAAGTGGCAAAAATGAAACTGGCAGATTCACTTCGCTCCTCTCTTACCTGTCTCCCACTCCACAATTGCACTTTCCAATTGCATCTACCTAACAACGAATTTGGAAACATTTTAGCACTGCGCCCTCCCTCGCTCCACGCCCACTAATTCCTCCTTCCGTATCTACCACCCCGGAAGTTACTACACTTGTTTTCGTTTTGGTCTACTTCAGAGACTGCTAAATCATCCTCACTGTTGCTTCTCATGTAATGCAATTATCCTCTTTTGCTGCCACCCTTACAACAAAAATTGGTTTGGTTGATCTTGCGATCGGTATCGACTTGACCGAACATTTAAGATCTGATGAGGTAGCGATCGTTTTTTAACGTTGTTCACTGTGATTTGCAATGTGCAACCCATACTCAGGTCGTTTGTACTGCCAACAAGCTCTCTGCATCTCGACTCTGGTTACTATTCAGTTCCCTGAAATCTCTTTGTCGGTTAATTAGCCACGGATATCCTTATTCAAATACTCCCCTCCTCAAACATGTCTCTCCCCCTCACAGAAATGCTTGATGTGAAATTTTCACGGTCTGATTCTTAGACTTTGAGCATGTATAGACAAGGCCTAACGCAGAGAGAGATACCTCTTTAAATAAGGCGAAGAAAAACAAAAGTGGTTAGATCGTTTGAAATTCAGGTAAAACTAGAAAGAACTGTCTGTATCACTCTGTATCACATACATTGCGGGAGTGTAGCTTTTGAAGACGATACAAACTCACTCAGTGACGAGTAGCGAGTTCACTCGAGTCTGCATGTATCACCTCCATGTTAGGATGCGTGAACTGTATGTTTTTGAGTTCACTTCAGTCTACATGTATCACCTCCATGATATGATGTGTGAACTGTATGTTTTAAGCCGACTGGGTCGATGGTTGGTAGGCCATTGTAAATGGTGACAGAGGCAGGTGTTATAGTGAGAACCTGCAGTAAAAAGTTTAAAAAAGGATTATCTTATGAGAGGCAAGCGTCTTGTCCTAGCTATGGGTAGAGGTTGCACGTTTTTTCACTTTTGTTTTAGGGGTTATGAGCTACATGTTCATCTGTTGTGATTGGCACAGATAGATTAGGGAGAGCTAGTGACTCTGGTGAGTAGTAGGATGTAGCCAGGGTTATGCAATTTAAGAGGTATTAAATCTTTCTGTTTTGAACAAAGACCTGTGTAATCTTTGTCATTGTTGTCATGCAGTAATGCTTGGTTGCATACTTGTTGTTTTGTAATTTGCATTGGTAGACAATATAACTCATAAATATCTACGCTTTCTAAAACTCAATTAAGGAACAGATGAAACAATTAAGATAAAATAAAGATCATAATATATATAGATAACGTTGAAAATACTGAGAAGATGATAACCTACAACAAAGACGTTGATTCCATTTTTACATGCATTAAGGGCCCCTCTGTGTTGTCCAGTATGTAACATAACATGTTGGAAAATGGAAGAGCATTTTTGTTTTGAACTTATTCATGAATACAGCTGCTTTCAATCATGTTATGAAACACTGTGAAATCAGAACCGGGACTTACATGTTAAGTAAAGAGAGGAAAAGAAGTAAAGGATAACACACCGTAGAGCGTAGAGCGGCCTCCGACATCTAGAAAAGTGAGAAGACATTTCGGAGCCAGATGTTTCATTCCGCAGCGTTCCTTTTTTTGTGAGAGAATTGTCTCTAAGAAGATTGCCTCTTTATGAAAAGCAGAAGTTGTGTAGCTTGAACAGGAGAGAAACAGAAAAAAAAAATGATTGTAAGAGACTCTTGGCATAGATTTTATTATTCTAGATTTATGGAGTAAAGCAGATGTTCCTGTGTATCTCTAATTTGAGTTGTTGTCTCCAGGGTTGTCTTCAGGAATATGTTGTCCCAATCGAGAATGTCATTTCTTCTATCTGGTCTGATGAACTGATTAACATTTGAGCCAAACCCCTCCCATACTTTCCTCTCCCATGCTTCCCCCCATGCTATCCCCCTCCCCCAAACAAAAGAATGAAACCAGCTATAGTTGAAGTTAATGTACGTTATGAGACTTGTTAATTTGTCTCTAAATGATTAAAACTGAGGTATCACCAAGCTTGAAATTTGTCACAATTTACTTGACTCCCCTCACCTGTCTCCCCAGTTGTGTTTACAGCACTACTCCTTCTACCGTCTCAAATTGACGGTATTCAATTCACTGATAGTAGTTTCTTTTTACATTAGAGTGAATTAATTTGATGGGAGTGGAAGTGAACAGTGTGCTAGAAAGAGTTATCAATGGGAGGGTCCTGGGGATTTAATATTACTGGTTTGTTAAACCATATTGAAAGTATATATGTGTGGTAATTGCTGAGTCTGCAAACAAGTAAGTTGTCGGGAAGTGCTGAATGTACAGTAGATCTACATGCCTCCAAAAGGCAAAGCCTTAGTCATAACACATGATGACCAAAATGTGTAGCAAGGTGTGAAGAGGAAAATTTTGTCTGTTAAAAACCAATGTTTGCTTGATTTGAGCAAATTATGTAGGTATAACTTAAAGAGTTAATGTGCCATCATCTGCTGAATCCTCTTCCTCCCAAATTCTAAATTGACCGAGCAATCTTCCAACCATTTTCAATTCAATGTCAGAAAATCGTTCTCCAGTAAAAACTGTTAATTCACAGCACGTACTCCCTCACCTCATATAACCTATGCATTACCGTATTAACCTCGCTCTAGCATCTGGCAATTGTCTGTATGTATGTATGGCCATCTCCC
>JAIPMN010020637.1:936-11811 GCA_020650975.1 Apostichopus californicus | reverse complement strand
ATAACATACCCAATTTCGAGGGTGCGTTACGAAAATACTGCAGGAAATTTTTTGGAGAACTTTTGATATGATGTCTGTGATGTATTGAACTACCCAAATATGCCTTAAAAATCTAGTCCCAGTGTTGCTGGAACGAAACTGATTTTACAGCCTCTTTTTGAGTTTCAGCTGATGGCCTAATATTATATACGGGCTTATTTTCATTATCATTATACGCAAGTTAGTAAAATAGGTTTCCAGCCAGTTTTTAAAGCTAATTAATTACCACTATATGCTATTCTCACATATCATACTTCAAAGCACTCGTACTGACAGTATGGATAGATCCTTGCCTCGATCTTATCGAAACAGGATATTCAAAGTACTTTTTAAGAAAAAGTCACCCAGGAAAGAACCTGGGCACGAAAACCAAACTACCAAACGACTGATCCGCTCTCAGCCCCAGTCCCCTTACATCGGGACTGTGACTGTGTGATCATCGTCGGGTGTGCATCACCATTCCCAACGAAAGGGAACAGATACTACACATGATCTTAGCCAAAAGGCCGAGAAGCGATATTCAAAGTGCTCATATACTGTCAGAAACAAGAAAGGACACTATTGAGAAAACCCGTCCCAACTGGATGGGAATTTTCCACTGCTCATTCAACTTTTAACCTCTGTGGTTCGTCTCCAAAGCAAACGGGCAGAACGCCTTGGTTTTTGTGAGCGTGAACTTTGTATGATCTGTTTGATTGAATCTGTGCCGAACGATATACAAAGACAAACTTCATTTGTTGACATGTTTACGCCTTCACACTGGATACAAAAGGTTATGCAGTCAACTTTAACCTACATATACTTAAAAAAAAGCTTGGGATAGATTGCCCCCCCCCCCCCCGAAAAGAATGATACTGATTAGACAGAAGAATCGTCATTTTTGCTGTCGGTCGTATATTGTACCATATCAGGAGAAAGGATTGATGGGGTTTGAAAGATGAAAGATGAACATATTACAGACAGTTAATAGTAATAATGATATATACCTTACGTCATAATGGATGTAGGCTTGTAGGTCATCATAATTGCCCGTTAATATGCTAGATAGTCAGATTATGGTCACCTATTATCAAATTTCAACAGGGATGTTTTCTGGCCTAGTAACCCACACTGAGATATTTAATTGTCAATTTTAATAAGCCATATAAATGGCTTTAAATGATATGGAGGACCAAAGCCTCTAGGAATGTACTCTTGGAAACTTCTAGCAATTTGTTCAGTGCTAAACTTTGGTACTAATACTGATGATCTTTAAGGACCGTTATGAAGGACTATATTAACTAAAGAACAGTGGCTGCTTCGTACAGATCTGCAGGTCTGTCAAAGTATTCTAGTTAGATTTGATTCACGAACACTAAACAGTAGGATTAAATTGTAATGAACGCAAGAGTTAGGACATGTTATATATATAATGCTACATATACGTAGCAATTGTCACTAAACTATTGTTTTGCCCATCAAAACAAACGGTTCAAAGGAAGTCGGGAAAGTTGGTCTTGCCACTTCTGAATGGTGGCGCCCTTTTATATGGTCGGTTCATTAGCAGACGGCCAAGTTGTATTTCGTAATCAGTAAGTTCACGGTCACAGGCTTGTCGTTCAACCTGTTTCTGGTTAATGTTTAACTTTCTTTCGTTTACAAAGCAGACAGCAAGGTACTTGTTTATTGCTTTTGACAATGTCACATGTCCTTGTGGATTATTGTCCTCCTTGTTTACCCTTCATTTACATAACACCAATTACTGAAAAGTTTCAGAGAAATGGGTTAAAGTACGATCAATCTCCAACAAGGTCATAGCCTCATATAAAAGAGATGTTTTGAGAAATAAATCTACAGACCTGCATCGAGGAAGGTGGAACATCAGATAACAGAAGTTGAAAGTTTAACAAATAGAAAAGTCCTTAATAGTTTCATATACTTACGCCTACAATAATCATTTCCAAAACTCGTAAAAAGAAGAGAAACAATTCTGCAAAGATGGCGAGCTTAGCTAGTAAATTCAATCTCTTGAAGAACGTGCAATATTTACAACAAGCAAGATTGAAGACTCTGTCCGTGATCCAAGTAGTACACAGGTAAGCAGTTTTTGTTTTATAGAAATAAATTCTCATACACAAATCTGATGTAGGTGGTGGGCGGGAGTGGTGGGGCGGAAGGAATTGGGAGTGGGAAGGGAATCAGGGAGGGAGACAGGGAGGGAATAAAATCGAGATTACTCATTTACCAGATGTATTTTAATAACTCTCCATATATAGGCTAGTTGGCTATAGGAAGTAAATAAATGCGCGGCAAAATTATTTTCATTGGTTACGAGGTAAATTGTACGATTTTTTTTTGGTCAATTGATAAGTGACCTGCATTTACTTAGTGATCACTGTTAACGAAACTACACCCAATATGGGTTTGGCTTGTATTGATATCAATAACCACTCTCAACCCCATTTCTCTTACATTTCAACTGTACTGATATGTGGACATGCATGATTGTGTACTGTAACGTCAACTCAAATATCACGAACAGATATATACGTCACATCATCTTGTTTAAATTTTAATGAGCGATCCACACTGAGTAATGTGTATCTGAAAAGAACAGGAGCGGTACCACATATAATCCTTGCCCTTAATTTTCAAAGCTTTTTTACCTGAGTTAACAGGAAGTCTTGGGTTCTTTGCTAACAAGAAACTGTCACCCATGATAGAGCCTGGGTATGAAAACCAAACAACTTGATTCAACCCCAGCCCTTTTACATATATACTTTAACCGTGTAATCAGGAACCCTTGGTTATGTTTAAGAGTTGTATGTGTTTATTGTAGAACGTACTATCGGACATTAGACTTTACAACATACTATAACATCTTTCATCAATTTCAAACATGAAGTATGGCCATAAACATATATTTAAATTGATTAGTTAAAGTAAAAAGGGTTTCTTGTTCAAAACGTTTTCTTGTTCAAAATGTTACATGTCAAATGCACTCCATCGATCAAAGCGACACATTAGATAACATATTGTTATTCTTACTGCAGGTCATCGAAAGCCAGTCTTGCCGCTGAAATTGAGGAAGAAAACCTATTGAAAAGGTAACCATGCTAACCGTTTATGAATATTTATACCTCAGCAACCAATGACAATTTATGTTGCAATTGCCGAGTCAACATGAAATCACTATCAATGAGTCGATGCATATTTGCCTATAGTCTACTTGTGAACATTATAGAAGATGATGCTATGCATGTATAAACAAATAATATCAAGTAAATGATTAATATCATTGTAAATGATAATGACATGTTTAATTACCCACTCATTGGAACACTCCAGATTTAAGATTCTTTTTGTCACTTTAAATCATTCAAGACCAGATATTGGACAGGCAGAGAGTTTACTGGACATTGGTACCAGAGATATCTTTTCAGAGGAACATGACATTTTCAGAGAGCATGTCAGACGTTTTTTCACAAATGAGATTCTTCCGAATCAAGAAAGGTAAGAATAGAATACAAAGTTGTGTAGTGATCTACATTATTATGCATTGTACACAAAGTATGACGAAGGGATAGAAACTTTCATGGAGGTCATAATGAAAACTGAAAGAGTGTTTATTTAGTTTTGTTCGTTTAATAAGGAAAGCATAGGACTATCATCATTTCACTGCCGTAAGAATATTCATTAATTATAGGATTTAACGTAATGTGTTCAAAACTATACATTAACTCTCTAAGCCTGAAGATGAAAGTCGAGCAGAATCAACAGCAGATACAATACATACCGAGTAAATACCCTGCACGGTAAACAACATATTCCGTAAACACCATGCACCGTATATAACTTGTACCGTAAACAGCATGTACCGTAACCAACATGTATCGTAAACACCATATCTAGAACATACCATGACCCCAATTCTTTTGCTGTATAGATGGGAACGGCAAAAACACGTAGACAGAAATTTATGGCAACAGATGGGATCCGCTGGACTCCTTGGTGTCAACATACCGGATAAGAAAGGGGGCATAGGTGGGGACTTCAAAGCCGCCATGATAGTAGTGGAAGAACAGTAAGTTGTGCGCCCTCTATATAGAAATTTGTCCAACGTGTCTTTGTTTTTAAGTGGTTGAAACCAGAGGTATCATGAAAAGTTCTGACGCCGGGAGGGGACAAGAAGGCCTTCATTTACCCTTCATGTAGTCATTGAATGCTATAGACAGATTCCTCCCCTCCCCTCCCCCTCTCCTCCCCTCCCCTCCCCTCCCCTCCCACCCCTCCCCCTCCCCAATACAAAAACATTGTTGAAGAAACTCACCACACTGCCACCACCCCCCCTTGTCTGAATTGTTCTGTTTATTCACCTATAGGGAATGCTCTCTTGTCTTTTATTTTCCACAGAGGCTACGCAAATGGCGCGGGCTCGTGCTTTCCAATGCACAGTGATATTGTAATGCCTTATATTTCAGAGTATGGTACAAACGAACAAATTGACAAGTTTATTCCCGCGATGACAGCCGGAGATAAAATAGGTGCCCTGGCAATGACAGAACCTGGGGCTGGCAGGTAAATATTCAGCCATTTAAAACAAAAGAAAATTGATAGCTTTAATGACATTTTTTGTGTGCAATAGGGCTGAAGTGTACATTCCTTCTAACTTATTATGGAAAAGTGAATTTATGCGCCCATTCTGCAGAACGCACAACAAAAGGATGTCTGCCAAGTTTATTCAAAATCAGACATTGAAAACGTTTCTCTTTGTTTTTCTCCTTTGCTTTAACTTTTCCTTTAATATATATCCGTTAGTCTCTGTATTGCTTGGAATTCATAACTCCAAAATTGCGAAAATAATTAATATTATTAGTTCATTTATATTAGTTGTATAAATACCTATGTTTTGGGAAAAATCTTTCGAAAAGTTCGATTATGATTTAAGTTAAATTTACGAATGAATTCAAGACTGCCGTTGGAATAGCTGATTGATAGACAGATTGATTGATTAATAATAAGAAATTAAGTTAAGTGTGCAAAACGTATCTCTATCGATATATCGATCTTTTATACAATCATTGAGTTGATTTTTTGTATGTATTCCTTGACAGCGATGTACAAGGTATGAAAACTTACGCCAAGAAAGATGGCGATGATTGGATCCTGAATGGAAGCAAGGTATGATCATTGTAGTGTTAAAGTCAGTGGCGTAGGAAGGTACTTTTGAGTGGGGGGGGGGCTGAAGACTGATGGCCGGCACGGGGAGGGGTCTAAGGGTAGTGGGTGTCCCCCTCCCCTTTGGAAATTTTTTGCATTTCCAGGTGGCCTCAGATGCAATTTGGTGCAATATAGCACACTTCAACACCCACTCCATTTTGTAAATAATTTTGCATTTTCACCTGGCCTTGATGCAATTTGGTGCTCCAAATGAGATTTTTTGCTGCCAAAATGTTCTGAGCACCAAGGGCAGAAATGAAAAAGGGGTTTTCTGACTTGCGAAGCGGGGGGCGGAATGATACTTCCGCCCCCCCATATTTTTCACTGGGGGCTGGCGCCCCCCCCCCCAGCACCCCCGGTTCCTACGCCCTTGGTTAAAGTCAAATCAATAAACCTGCTATAGTTGAGAGATTGGAATTGGGAAGAGAGAGAGGAGGGAAGTGTGTAAATGTCACTTTTGTCCTAAACAAATTGGAAGCTGTTTTTTTTTAACTTTGCTGTGTTACTGTATATATTATATGGGTTTCTACAATTAACTTTACCTGCAATATCTTAGCCTGACACTGAGGGCACGATGCATACGAATGTACAGTACGGGTTAACTTACATCCTGTTCTATTTGTGCAGGTGTTCATCAGCAATGGTTATCTCTCCAATGTGGTTATCGTATGTGCAAAAACCAACCCAGATGCAAAGAAGGCTGCCCATGGGTTATCGTTGTTCCTGGTCGAAGACGGTATGCCAGGATTCTCAAAGGGAAAACCTCTCGATAAAGTCGGTCAAAGGTCGACAGTAAGTGCTTATAGATTTCAGATGCATTTTAAGGACGTATATATAGAACGTGTCAGGATGATGGGGCTCAAATCTGAAAGTGGTAAAAAAAAAACAAACAAACAAACGGACAACATACTTTTAAGCATATTTTGCACAGTTTCAGAATATATGTGCACGTGATATTCATTATTTTATATATTTTCCTTTTGTTTTTAGGACACCAATGAGTTATTCTTCGATGATGTAAGACTCCCCTCGTCTGCAGTTTTGGGTGGAGGCGCGCTATTACACAAAGGGTTCTACCAATTAATGAAGCAGTTACCCCGTGAACGATTAATAGTTGGTATCGTCAGCCAATCACAGGCCGAGTACATGTTTGAAATCACCAGGCAGTATGTCAACAAAAGAATGGCTTTTGGCAAGAAGCTATCGAACTTGCAGGTATATAATAATTATTTCTTTCTTGTACAATTGCTGTTCCCTAATAGTAAGAGCAATGTCTTACGAGTCTTCCCATTCGGACAACCTGTAGTCCAGTGGGAGAGGTATAACCACGTGCCAAATGAGGAAACTTTAATGTTCAGCTGTTTCTTTTGAGTAGCCATGAACTTCGGCCGCATATAGTAAACGACCCATCACGTAACAGGTTATATAACGTGACAGATCAGCGGTGAGGAAGGGTTTGGGGGCGGGAGGAGCGGTGGAATGGAGGTATGTCGTTGAGTTCTTTCTCACTTAATCATAGCTGTCGCACTCGATTATATCGGATTGTTTTCCGTGCAAAGTTGGTGTAATAGATCTGGCAATCCATTGTTCCCAATTTAGAAAAGATCTGACATGCTTAGTTGTGTGTTTGAGGATCAGTTTAATCGTTATTAAACACCCCCATCTAATCCGAAAACCCATTGTAATATTATGCTATGCTTTAATCTATCATGATATCCAAAGTTCCTTTGGTATAAGTTGCTTGTCGTGTACTGTAAAAACTGTACATGCAGTTGTTATGTTGTTCTTTTCCTGATGTTGTATAGTGTGACTATTAATTTATAAGCACTGTAAATCTCCAATCACATCTAACAAAAATGACTGCTGGTGAGCAAAAGTGATGATACGTGTATAAAATAAATAATAGCTCCATGGTACCTCGAAACCTAACTTTTATGACATAACTTTACAGTATGATATACTTTTATGACGTAACTTCACAGTATGATTTTAATCCCTCTCTTATTACGTGCAGACGATACAACATCGCTTGGCAACCATGAAAACAGAACTATGTGTTTCGCGCGCTTTTGTAGATAGATGTATTCAGCTGAGCGAAGAGAAGAGATTAGACTCATCAACTGCATCTATGTGTAAATACTGGTAAGTAACGAAGCACAAATGTAAAACATTTTGATAGAAAATTGCGTGTTTCAGCATAATTTATCACGTCATCAAATACACACATGCACATAACCTGTTTCTGATTTACTTTGAAGCACATGTCACAACAATTGTTACAATCTTGAGGACGTGTGTTGCTTTTCAAACAAACATCAATAGAGAAGTGTAGCATATATGCAATTAACAAGCAGCGCATGTATTGATATATGAAATAACAATAAGGTAATTTAATTAATTTGATATATGATCACCGGAAGTCTGTAGTGTAGTTTTGTAAGAGAAAAATAAATAAAACTTGAATGCTGGGATACCCAACGATACTTGATTGTGGAATGGTCAATGACGTCTGATGTTGTCACCGTTCAATCTATAGATATTCACTATGCATGTTTACATATTCAGATTTGGATATAAATCTCCAAGAGACTAGTATATTTACTTAAGTCGTTTACTTTCTGTTTTGTCTACACAGGAGTTCTGACTTGTCTTGTAGAGTTGCGAATGAGTGCGTCCAACTCCACGGTGGGTGGGGCTACATGTGGGAGTATCCAATAGCGAGGGCCTTCGCTGATTGTCGTGTTTATCCAATATATGCTGGAAGTAACGAGATAATGAGAGAACTTATCGCCAGGGATATTGTAAATCAAAAGTGAAAAAGAAAATAGTGGCATGTGACTGAACAACTAACCACGTTTGGATGAAACGGTTAGATGACGTTTACTTTGAGTTACGTCATAGTTACGTCCTTCTCCTCTAAATTCCGCTGAACACTCTATCTTTGGGGTATATTTAGTACGAGCAATGTCGACGTTGACTGGCGTAGGCCTATAACAAAGCTCTCTTCCACATTACCATGGTTATTGTGCGCAAAATACGTGAACAATTTTGTATACATGAATATTTTATGATGAAATTGTTGCACCAGAATGCGGTTCCAGGCTCATATATCGTTGACAGTTGGTCACACGGAAGTATGTATTAATATATGTATTAATTACAACAAAACAGTTCTCTTCGATGAGTCTTTCGAAGGAACAAAATGCCTAATTCATAATAAAAGAACAGCTACAAAACATAGTTACATTCAAAATTGAATGCATAAAACTTTTCGTTTTGCGTCGGATTATTTTTGGAAAATATGAAAATTTGAATGATACAAGTGTTTCATATTTTCTGTGGAATTCATTTAGTATATTTGTCGAGGAAACCGTAAGGAAACAATTTTTTTTCATTATCGTTATTATATACTGCTATCCCTTCTCAACATTGGGTGCAGTATGTTTGACAGTATGGTAGTCGTCGAATGAAAACTTGAGAAAACTGTAATATATTTTATATTTTTATACATGTAATGTACAGTTAGTCAGTTTTCTATTACTGTGATTCAATCATCTATACGTAGTACTTTATTGCGTATTTCTCTATGATGGTTCTACAGTTATTTATTTGCAACTATATATATAATAGAACGCGCTTTTCAATTTAAAATTGCAATTGTGTAGCAAAAGTCATGCCTCAACCGAATGGTTGAATCCCGGTAGCTATTGTAACCAAATAAATCCATGTTTTCTCGTGTAACCTGTTTCCTGTGTAACCTGTTTCCCGTTTAAATTTATTGCCGTGAATTTTATTCTTTGTAAATAATATCAATCACGTTACAGTCTTCTTTGTCTGCAGATAGCTTTCATATTTGTAAATAAACAAAAAACTGACTTAATAGAACGCGGTCTTTGTGCTTCATTTTTAAGTATTTCAAGACTTGATCCATGTCATATAAACAAAAACAGTTAAGGAGGAACAGCGAAACCAAATCACAGAATGGCGCGATGAGGGGGTGGGAGGAGAAGGGGGTGTGTGGGTGGGTTCTGTGGTGGTATAAAGTGACCGGCTTCCAATCTCCCCTTCCTCGCCCGCCCACTTGGTCGTCACTGGTAGAGTTGTAAAACCAGTTACAATATGTACTGTTCCAAACTTGAGTATTATATTATACACAAGGCTTAGTTTGGCAGGAACTGCATATACCGTTACTTCATATTTTTGGAATTTTAAGTCCCCAGAAAACTAATGAATGGCGTATGCAGGCGCGTAGCCAAGGGGGCGAAGAAAAGACCACCCCCCCCCCCCCCTTGAGCATATTTTTTATTTTTTTTCAATTTATAATATCGCTAGTAATTTCAAAATAGAAAATGCTTAGATGCAACTTATACAAGGCCTGGGAAGTGTCATTTCCAGCGATCTGGGAGGCATTTTCGGCCAAAATTTTCTTGTACGCTTCGCGCCAACCCATGGTGACACTACGCTTAGATAGCTTGCCTACGGGCTTCGCCCCTCCCTTGGCAAATTCCTCGCTACGCGCCTGGGCCTATGTGACGGTTTGCAGGGTTCGTATAGAAAACAGCTAAACTGAAAGGTGGGTCGTAGAAAATGTATAATGTGTCAGATCCTTAAAGCAACCGGAATATGCGGCTCTGCGGTCTATAAAGGTATATTATAGTTCATTCGGACATAAACAATGAAACATGGGCTTTATTATTAAATCTGGTCTGTTTCAACCTTTACAGAATATGATAACTTCAGAGTGGTGCACATTGCTAGGTTGTTGGGGTCATGGGAGTTGTCACGGCATACAGCAGGGTAAACTATTTTGCTCAGAGTTATGAAGACAGGTACAGAGGTTGACAACATAGGGCGCGCCTTCAGTTTTGTAATTAAAAAGTGCCACTTTTCGTAAGTATAAGGCTCGAGTCTAGTTTGTAATGAAAAGTATATATTTCCCATTAAAACAGTACCCTTTTCAAGTTATTATTTGAAAAACTCCCCTTTTGTTGAAAAACCGAATGTACAGATGATCAAGTTTGTCGGATAGTTGAGGATTAATTTTTGGTTTTCCCCTTCAAGTCGACGTCTTATGTCCACCCCTCCTCCACCCCTCCTCCACCCCTTCCACCACCACAAACAAGATTGACCCTCCCCCACAGCCACTGTAGCCAGACTGGAGCTTTAAATACTTGGAATATTCGATGATACGAATTTTATCTTAATCTCGGTTTAATCACCGATTACGATTTAAAAGCTTCGATAACGACAGAAAATAAGATTACGTTGGTACTACTCAATCAAGCATAGCAAAGGTAATGGATTATCAATGGCAGGATTCCCATAATATTTATCTTCAATGGATGACACTTAAAATCATTATTGACCTCATGATTTGGATCTGTTATGCTCTTTGCGTATAATTTAGGTTTATTATTGTAAGTTATCTTCTCGCTCGTGCATGGAGGTGGTTGGTATAGGATGGGACAAGGACTGTTGCTGCATCCAACATTTTTCATTAGTGCAAACTTTTCCTTTGACGTTGTCATGTAGAGTCCCATTCCCACACTCACTCCTACCCTCATTGTCTCTACATACGCCTCCCTCTGTGGGGGGGGGGGGTAAAAAACAGCACAGAGTTCACAGAAATACTTGATG
>JAIPMN010020630.1:0-10286 GCA_020650975.1 Apostichopus californicus | reverse complement strand
AACCCCAAATTTTCTTGTACGCTCCGCGCCAACCGATGGTGGCGCTCCGCTTAGATAGTCCTGCATATTGGCCCCCCCATACACAAAATCCTGGCTACGCCACTGATTGCAAGTGTTTATTTTTATCAGCGAGAGATTTTTCCCCGAATGTCTGGACTTGGCCAAACAGCAGACTTGTAATACTTCATGATTATTATTAGTAGTGTTATTTTGTGAACATTTCCTTGTTGGAAGTTTTGTAAGTTTTTAATGATTAGAAGTAGTCCAACATAAACAGTTAAGGCGGAAACGAAGCAACAGTTCATTCGGAACCATTTAGAAGAATACATTCATATAAACTATATCACATCCTGTGTTTGTTGCATGCAGTTTTGATAAAGTGGGTCATGAAAGTTGAATCGGTAAATTAAAATTAAGCAGGATTCAAGAGTGAAATAATTGCTAAGGGCAGACATGGAATGATGCAAATGAAAATTAATTATTGATCAACAGGGGTGGATGGCAGCAAAAGTATCTAGTTAATTATTTAATAACCCATAAAAATAAAAGAAATGCACCAACTCACTTTTAATTTTGTTTAAGTTTGCAAATCATGTAAAATATAATCAGTGTCAGTTAATGTTAAAACCGATGATATATATGCCTTAGGTTGCAGGTGTTAACAATAAAATACATTCCAAAAAGTCGGAAATCCTCCCTCGTCAAAATCGGAATCATTTTGTTTATGAATTTGTATATAATTCTATAATCATATTCCACTCTTTCACTTGATTTGAAATGTTCTGAAAAACCTGCGCAAGCATCATGATGACCATTATGACTCCCTTGAATGAAATTGTACTTTTGCTTGAACTATTATATTTCTTGCTTTATCAGAATAGTGCATTCGTTGGTCATGAGAGACAACTGTAGTAGCTACCAGTTTAGAATATTCTAAACATTTGGATAATTTGCGTATCTCGTCCTTTTATCAATAACATATGAATTCAATTGGTAACGTACCTTGGTTAAGTTACAAAATGCAGATGTTATCAAGATATTCCATCCACACCTTCATGATGAAGTTAGCTGTAGTATTTAAACATTAAATTCAATCTGGTACATAGGGAGGAAGTTACATGACCATTCATTATTTTGGGAGATTTTTTTTTGTTCCGTCTGCATTTTCCTTTAAAGGATGAATTTTCTCACAGAAATCACATCAATTCAGTACTATATGATATTCAATATTCTAGTTTAATTATATATTTATATTTGTATATTGCTGTCTGTTCAGAGAGAGAATCGTTGGTTTGACATTTGACCCCGGGTCACTGCTGTCTGTTCAGAGAGAGAATCGTTGGTTTGACATTTGACCCCGGGTCACTGCTGTCTGTTCAGAGAGAGAATCCTTGGCTTGACATTTGACCCCGGGTCACTGCTGTCTGTTCAGAGAGAGAATGGTTGGTTTGACATTTGACCCCGGGTCACTGCTGTCTGTTCAGAGAGAGAATCCTTGGCTTGACATTTGACCCCGGGTCACTGCTGTCTGTTTAAGAGAGAGAATTGTTGGTTTGACATTTGACCCCTGGTCACTGCTGTCTGTTTAGAGAGAGAATCGTTGGTTTGACATTTGACCCCGGGTCACTGCTGTCTGTTCAGAGAGAGAATCGTTGGTTTGACATTTGACCCCTGGTCACTGCTGTCTGTTCAGAGAGAGAATCGTTGGTTTGACATTTGACCCTGGGTCACTGCTGTCTGTTTAGAGAGAGAATCGTTGGTTTGACATTTTACCCCGGGTCACTGCTGTCTGTTCAGAGAGAGAATGGTTGGTTTGACATTTTACCCCCGGTCACTGCTGTCTGTTCCGAGAGAGAATGGTTGGTTTGACATTTGACCCCGGGTCACTGCTGTCTGTTTAGAGAGAGAATGGTTGGTTTGACATTTGACCCCGGGTCACTGCTGTCTGTTCAGAGAGAGAATGGTTGGTTTGACATTTGACCCCGGGTCACTGCTGTCTGTTCAGAGAGAGAATCGTTGGTTTGACATTTGACCCCGGGTCACTGCTGTCTGTTGAGAGAGAGAATCGTTGGTTTGACATTTGACCCCGGGTCACTGCTGTCTGTTCAGAGAGAGAATGGTTGGTTTGACATTTGACCCCGGGTCACTGCTGTCTGTTCAGAGAGAGAATGGTTGGTTTGACATTTGACCCCGGGTCACTGCTGTCTGTTCAGCGCCATACTCTTTTGCCAAGTCATGTTATTTTGTGTGCGTTTAGAGAGATCGATTTGAGACCTCTGACTATAAATTCTTAACGTCTTCTTGTCCCGCATTTCTCTTTTCCTTTCCATCCCACATTTCTCTCTAATTGTAGAATAATTCATCCTCTTCCGTACATCTCTGTACATTAAGTGCAAGCTCAAGTCATTAAGTATTATAGCTATGTAGTTTTCTGGTCGCTCAGTATCCACAAAAAAGAATCCCTGCAGGTAATCCATAGGGCTCCTATACGGGTTAAGTTGACAGGAGGCATCTATGCCATTATGGATTGAGGGGCGACCATTAACACTACACCAGAGAGGGAGAAGAAGAAGTGTAATTAATGCACGCTACCATGTAAGCAAGTAGTATAGTGCCTGAAGAGACAAGCTGAAGAGTAATGTCAATAAAATCGGATAAATCCAGCAGATTAAAAACTTGCATTCGCTGTTATCGGAATCTGGATAAAAGAGGAGTTTTCCTCGTCACTTTATTTCGGTCTCCTTTATAATTCCGTCTGAAGTGTTTAAGTGCAGTAACTGATTTACGCCTTCTCTTAAGGAAAAAAGTTCAATGGGTGACGAAGTTCCCAAACAGGTCGTGTTTCGTAAACTGATTAAGTCGATTTTCAAAGCATCTCTATTAATTGAGGAAAAGAAAGATTAGATTAAAAGACACTTAATTGGCTTAATTGCTTCAAACCTACCCTCTTTATTGGAGAGGATTTAAATTTGGAAATATTATATTAACCAACAAAAGATTATTAATTAAATTCTGTAATGAAATTCTCCGTACATAACTGATATTTGTCAAGTACCTTATAATGAATCTATCTAATGTCCACTTTGTCCCATTCCTGCTAATTTAAGTGTCGTAAATGTGAACAGCCAATTTGCAAAACTTTCTACGAATATTTCCTCTCCGGTTTGTTCGTTCAAAGAAACGTTTATCCATATATATCTAACTGTCTGCTCAACAGCTTTACAGCATGGCAGCTGTTTATCCAGTTTTGCGCCCTCAAGTCTTATGTCAAGGTCCAGTAGCACTTGACATTGAATGCAGGCTCTCCATATTTGCTGGCGAGTTCTCTAACCGGTCTTCACACTCGGTGAAAATTTCAAGGTCTGATTGCTTGAAGCCATGAACTTATAAAGCCCAAAAAGGAATAATAAAAAATAGTTTAAAGCCAGGCTGGCCCTAACAAAAGTTGAGTGCAGTAAGTAACAATTTGTTTTTTTAGTGCTCACTTCGAATGTGTAATTAATTATTTAATGTTACCCTAATAACATATTTGACTATACGTATCCCACTTGCATGTGTGTACAAGTTTGTGCATCTGGTATAAATAATTGCAGTTTCTTCATCACTCACATGCATGCATTCAGAACATTAACACTAAGGGTCTAACTTCTTCCTGTGATGAATTGGGAGTGATAGACGTAGTTAAAACTGGTCCATAATTACTGTGAAATATCCCTTCAGCAATTCCAATAAAAACATTAAAAAATTAATATTAATGATAAAAAACTGCTATAAATACCTATATAAGCCAATTTTTGGTTCAGTCTACCCTGTCACGATAAGGTCAAAATGCCCTACCCCTGGAAATTAACCCCCGGCAACTAAATTAAACAGATAAGTTACAGCTAACTTTGCCAGGGTCAATGTACGTTCTAGTTTTCTTAGTGACCATTTTATACTTTAGCTCCTTGAGAGCTACGGACCCAATAAGGCTGTTCAGAGAGCACTGACAGTCCATACGCAGTGCTTCTGCACTGAGCAGGACTACCCTCATTAAAGATGACAATTATCCAAAAAATATATAAAATAAGTGGTTTAATGATTCCATTCGATTTTCCAAATTCACCTTCACACCTTGACACTTTTGTTCAGTTAGTAAGATATAGCTTTGGAAGGCAAGCACAAAAACAGGACCAAAACAAATACCGACAAGTTATGTTGATGATATATGAAATGAACAGCTAAAAAACCATCTCCAACTATATGCATTACTTCATGAAAATACCAGTGCTCAGTTGGGACAATATTTTCTATACTGTACTTTCGTCTCCTGCTTCAAAGCACTTGTACTGACAGTATGAGCAGTATGAACATCATGTTTCTATCAACTAAAAGGTTAGGAACTGTTTGTACTGTCAGTACCAGTGCTGTTAAGATATGGGAGGACAGTTTAGAGAGGTATAAGCCTTAGCAACTGTCCCAAGTGGTATGTAGCAGTTACCGTTTCTTTGGTAGTAGAATTAATTAATCAAATATATAGAAAGTAGTAGTCTAGCATACTTTGCATATAAGACTCTGGTCTAAGGATTGTGTATCTATTTGAATTAATAAGTTATGGACCAAATGGAAGATTTTGCACAGGTCCATTATACTCAAGAAACTTGAGGAAGTGAAGCTTGCTTAAATGTGGATTGTATAATGCTTATGCATGACAACAAGCTATGTTTTGCAATAAATGAGCTAATAATGGAATTATGAAACATATATTCTCTCTTTATTTCCGCAAGATGATAATACAAAAAATACATAGAAGATAGTACAAAAGCATCAAACTGTTGAAGTATACATACAGTCATCACAAGAACAATCTTATTGACAATGTAATTATCACTGCGGGGGAGACCTGGCAGAAGCAATGCTTATATAAATTCCAGGCCACCCTCTATACTTAATTAATTGATTTACTTATTACTAAACTTTAACTTATATAAATCCCACCACATAAAAAGAAGCAGGGAGGAAAAATAAAAAAGAAAGGATCAGTACAAACAAAAACCCAAAGAACTCGACCCCAAAATGAATGTGACCATCATAAATGCATTTAGTAATTCATAGCACTACAACATTACTAATTCTGCTCAGGCATCGATGCAGAAATTTTAAGGAATATATTTCAGAGAGAGTTCAGTTTCTTTCACGAGATGATTGTAATGTTGTACTTCAGTGATGTCACTAAGTATCATGTTTACAAATGACACGCAGGTTTAATTAGGCTGGATGACCATATTTGGGAATATCGACGCATTGAGATCAGGTTCAATAAACATCCATGTTCAAAACGCATGAATGTTAGACTATAACATTTTTTGTATTATGATAATAAGAGCATCCAGGTATTGGATTTCTAAACTGGGTCATTGCTAGCGTTGTTGCGATGTTTATAATCAGTGAGCGATATATATCAACATGAGTTTATTGCCATATTCCAGCTCACATGATAACGCAATATTTTTAACTGATGATTATAAACATAAAACGAGACATTTTTACCAATAAAATTCCAAGTAAATTTTATATTGAACCACTCCATGAATGAAGAACATTTTGCTGGCAATAATTTCTTTTTATCTTGCTGGCATTGTGATTGAAAAAATTTCTTTGCACTGGGTTTATGATGTTTAAAGTTAAATGGTTGCTTCTACGATTTCCGATAATGTTTATTGTAAACCTGGCTTGGCATGTAAGCCTACAGTGGAATTACGACCTTCATAATACCGGAATCAAACCTCTGGACATACAATCAGTGCCCATGGCCTAGTTGGTTAGGTTTTCTGCATATAAAGAGGGCCGCCCGGGTTTGAATCCTGGTGGAGGCTGGAATTTTTTCACTGTTCTGAATTTTTCAACTCATTACTTTCTCAAATATATAGATATATATGATAAAACTGGTTGATTTGTTATCTCAGGAGTTACCACTACTTGTTGTTATTATTTTACAGTATGTGATGTCGTCATCATTTCTGGCATTTGTGATCTTGAATTAGATATGATTTTGTATAAGAGCAAATGAGGTAACTGAAAAAGTAATTCATCATTCAAGTGTACAAAACAATTGCACTAAATATACAGGCATATGAAATGAGTCAGGTAAACACTGCAGTATACATTCAATGTTCTGGAAACCAGAAGGTTTTTATTAATTAATTTAATAATTTTTTCTAAAAAGTTTGGAAAGCTAATTGTTATCAATTTGTCAGATTGCTGCTTTCACAAAGATCGCCTAGTTTAATAATGAAGGCTTTCTATTAAAGTACATGCAAATGTTACATGGCTACATATGCTAAAGAATAATGTGAAGATATAACCCAGCTTGGTATGCAGCCTTAATTAAAGACCATTTAACAACAGTATTCTTAAGCTATCACAAACAATGGGAAATATGTAACACCAGTTACTTAATATTCTGTGTTAATTTGAGATAATCCTATCTTCTTTAAGATATCAAACATCTGCAACATAAGAAAGGAAAGGTATACATGTATGGTCTATGAATTGTTTGAATTTTATCACTGACATTGTTGTATTGGTCTCCAAGCTAGTAACCTCCTTGTATCAAACCACTTGTGTCAAAACACGAATATATTGTCATATGCCATCTATAGATCTATTAGTGGGAAGAGCCCTATTGTCAAGTATGAAAGCTAAACAATAACTTGTTGTTTTGGTTTCGATGACAAAAGAGACCTTTGTCATTGTGACAAAGTGTATGTAACTGTACTTTTGTGTGCGTATATATGTGCATGTACGTGCATCTTCGTGCGTTTCTTTCAATTAATATTTAGCCTAATATGTCAAGCAACATCCCAACCGGTTTCCATTTTATCAATTGTGTAATAATGCCAGATGGTTCGTAGGAAGTTTTTAGGTGTCTTAAGCGGGAAAGGTTTGTGTAGAAAGCTTGCAGGCCTGTAGCCAGGAATTATTAGTAGGAGGAGCACCGGCAATTTAAGGCGGGGCACCAACATTTTTCAGTGGGGCACATGATTAGTGTCTTGTAACTTATGAAGTGTTCTGAAACATTGTGGTTAAGACAGTTTGGGGGGGGGGAGCATTGGCGGTGGGGTGGGTGGGGAGGAGGAACACTGTAGTCTACAGGATGTTCTCCGTCTGGCATATTTGGGTCTGGAATTGCTAGTAACATGCTGTGGGAGGGGAGTAGGGGGAGGGGGGAGAAGGAGGAACAAGTATTCTGCACGGGAGGCTTGCTAGTAACATATGCCGGGGATTGGGGGTGGGGATGGGAAAAGGAGGAACACAGTTTGCAGGATGTTGTTGTGTCTGGCATATTAAGGTCTGGACTTCCTTGCTAGTAACAGATGCTGGGGGGGGGGGGAGTGGGGGTTATCCTACCAAACCATTGCATTCCCATAGGTGGCACAACTTATATGTTAGCTCTAGTGTTGGTGTTTATTTGTGGAATACACACATCTCTTTCCGGTTATTATGATACAATATCAGAGTTTTCTGCAATAAATTAAAAACACTTGTTGGGAGTAGGTAATTATATTCTTATTTTAACAAGAGAGTTCAAAGTTATCCTGAATAGAAAGCTACCAGAGGTTATTATTTTGTAGGTCCAATTAGTTTGCATTTAAGTTAGGATTCTTAGAATTACATTTATATTTTCAGTTCCTAAGAGTCTGCACCCAGTTTAATACAAATATAAGAAATGTCCCTTCAAGAGTTTCATTAGCCTGCTTCAAACCTCAACGCATTTATGATCGACACATCGTATGTCAAATGACATGAGAAGCAAATTAAACAGAATGTTCATGTTGCAAACAGGAGTATCAAGCAATTGATAATTGTCATGTATGGCCTTCCATGCTTCTAAATGGGAAATGTCAAGAAAAGTAATTTCAAAAATGGGCTGTTAACATAATTCCTCTCCAATGTACTAGCTTAAACCAGTTTCAGCGGTAGGTCTATAGTCGTAAAACTGTGCCCTCTGTGAAAAGTCACTGTCGATATGACAAAGATCTGATGAATCGAAGGATATCAAACTGTAAATATGTGAAACGAAATGAACTAATATTTATTCTGAGTTCTCTCTGTTATAGATGGAACTTCTAATGTCCTGCTTTGTTTATTTGTTCTTGCCTTTTTGTAACTTTTTAATAGTATATTTGTATAATACTGCTTTTTTTTGTGAGCATTCAGTACAGGCGCGTAGCCAGGATTTGTTCATGGGGGTGTTTTGCTGGAGACTGACATGGGGGAGGGGTCTAAGGGGAGGGGGTGAAAATATGGAATTTTAAGGCCTCTAAATGCAAAATGGTGCAATGCACTCAACCTGAACGGTATATATATACAGTACAAAGTGTATCGTTGTAAGGAGGATTGGAAGAGACTCGAGTGAGGCCCGGAGGAGGGTGCGATAATTATCACTAGAGTATCTCTCCAAGTCACTGGTGTTTTCTGCATATATTTTTTGGGGGCACTTGGGCCATGGGGGTGTTTGAACACCCAAAACACCCCCCTTGGCTACGCGCCTGATTCAGTATACCCTTTGTGGGGTTAATCAAGTTTATCTTATCTTATCTTAATACTGTAAAATAGGATGTAACATTCAGAATAAAGAGGTCTGAAGGGTAATTGTAAATCCTTTGTGAATTTCTGCGTGATCCTTTATGCTAGACTACAAAAACATGTTTAGTTTCGTAACTTTCAGTCGAAGAGATATCCGGGTGGCAGACATCGTAACACTAGAATTTCTGTACACTTCTATAGTCATAGAAAATAAGTCTCTCAATAGCTTGTTGCTATTAACTGTACCAAAGAGGTGATTTGTTGAAGTTAACTTGGTAGCCTTAGGAATGTATTAGACTGACCTGATCGTTTCATCAGAATACAAATACAAATAAAATAACATCATAATTTTTTTCAACATTCTTGGGTGGATAAATGTTTCATTTTATTAGATGCAGCAAGCTTAAATTGCAATTTTTATGAAATTATAAAATTTGTTTTAATGATATTATTCATGATGATGTTCAACAGATCCATGAATTGCCCCCACCCCCCAATAAAAACACTTGTACTACAAAATTTTGACATGATTATTGCTGTTCTGTCATCCGACAACGATTCCTTCAAAATTTCGTTCAAACTGAAACCTGCAGCCGATTGGACAGTTTTAAAAAATGCACATTTGTCACTCATGTGTGCTTGAAACTGAAAGCTATTTGAACCACTCAACTTGCTTGGAGATGTTAATAAAACTATGTTTGAAGTTTTCAAAAGATGGAATATTAACTTTTATGATTTATCATCTTTTTCTTGAGCAGTAGCTTTAGTATGTCTTAACATTCACCTTTAAATTTCAAAGAGTGAAAATTCAATCTTAAAGAGTTGCACAAGATGATCACTCTTTTGAGGAGTGTCACTCTTACCAGAGGGGTGGATGTCAGGTCAAAAAAAAAAAAATCTAAATAAGAGGATACTTTTGCATAATTTGGGCTTAAATTTGTAGGATTTTATTCTTAGGAAATTGTAAACTTCACTTCTCAAAGTTGTGACCATTGTGAATATGGAATTGAGAGTAAAAAAAAAAAGATAAGACCCCCAAAAATGTTCAAAAAACAAACGTTAAAAAATATAGGAAGACAATATGGAAGATAAAACAATAGAAGGAAAAAATCAAAACCACAACAACAACAACAACAATAACTACAGCAAAAATATCTTACTTTGTAAACTTTCAGGACATTTATAAATAAATTTTAACCTGAATATACAGGAATCTAACTCACGCATAGGCCTTTGTATTCCATAAGGATATTTAACATTTCTTTGGATGTTAGTGGAACTATTTCTATTTATGCAATCTATACAAATTCAGTACCCTTCCCCTTGACAGTTGCAATTGCATGTAAAATGCATTGATTCTTATCCCATTGTGACATGAACATTCTGATCCTTTCTTCTCTCACCTTCTCTCTCCCCCTCCTCCTCCCCCCCACCCCCATCACTTTACCTCTCCTTTATCGCTCTCTAATCCCTCATGTCATCCACCTATCCTGCTCTCATCCATCTTGTCTGATTCCAACCCCTTCCCTTCCCATCCCAACCCCTTCCCATCCCAACCCCTTTCCATACAACCCCTTCCCATCCAACCCTTCCCATCCAACCTCTTCCCAAACAACCCCATCCCATCCAACCCCTTCGATACAACCCATTCCCATCCAACCCCTTCCATCCAACCCATTCCCATCCAACTCTTTCCCATCCAACCCCCCTTCCAACCC
>JAIPMN010020627.1:0-18299 GCA_020650975.1 Apostichopus californicus | reverse complement strand
TATATATATGAGACGCGTAAGACGCGTAAGATTTTATGTCATTATCGTGAATTGAATGTAGGTTCATAGAACAAACCGTATGGTGTATGGTGGGGTTTGTATAATTAATAACAGTTATCGTTTCCATATACCGTAAAACTTGAAGGTAGAACTTTTTATGTAGGCCTGTGTATTGTCAATGTATTGTCTGTGTATAGCCAATGTGTATAGTCTGCATGCAATGAATACCAGCAAGAAATCATGATAAACTTGAATGAATAAAAGATACTTGAATACAATACTTGTAAAACTATCAAACATAGTCCATCGGTCTTAATCATTTATGAAAGCGTTTTTTCCTCTTCTGCTTGGTCTCTTTAAAACCTATTACATAGTAAAACAGTTTTATATAGTCAGCCGAGGAAGAAATGTATTTATGACTGATCAAAGAGAAGCATAGTCTACGCACATGATACCGATACAGCTGATTGCATTAAATCAGTTGCAATTCTTATTTTTCTTAATAGTTTGAATTCTTATTATCCTATTAAATTAATATGTGCAATTCATAGTATGGTATCCTTTTTGTGTATTTTCACATACTATTTGTATTATTCTTATTCCATCTTATGATTGTATTGTCTTATTGCGAGCATTTAATTGCCCATTTTTGGTGCTTAATAAAGTTTATTTGAATTTGAATTAAATTACTTTAAAACAACTGCTGACCTTCATAAACTTGATAAAAAAATATATAAAAAAATGAGCTTTCAGCAAACATGTGTGGTGTCATAGATGCACAATAACAGTATTGTTATTCATATGAAAATTGTGCATCCATATTTTTTGACGGTCAGAATGTTTAATGGAGCAGAATAAAAACAAACGATATTTACAAATATTGTGTAAACTTCACAAACCCTCTGGACTAAAATGTGAACTAAACCAATTGCAATTTGAAAGTAATAAGGAGAATAATAATGAAAGAAATAAATCATTTATTCTTTTAAGTAATGTTTATCTTTGATATCATATCTGATTGCCTGAACATAACATTTTTCTTCCTGCACAACTGAGATAACATGACTCCCAAAAATTCTTCAAAATTCGCATGTAGCAAATTTTCTCAGGATGTAAATTTAGCATATGTTCCTCTTTGTAAGCTGAGAGTAAATTTTCATGGTAGTTATTTCTTTTTAGTTTGAACATGCGCAGTGATTTAGATTTTGGACATTCAAGATATTTTAGATGCAATCAAGTTTATAAGCGTCAGAATGACGTCACAAATCTAAAAAAACTACAATGTGTTTGGAAATTTAGTAATTACATAATTTGTTAAATACACGATTATCTTTTAATTCTATGCAACGCTCAAACACTAGCCGTAGTGACACTCGCTGATCCACCGTTGGGTTGGGGCTGTGGGGCTGTGGGGCTGTGGGGCTGTGGGGCTGTGGGGTTGTGGGTATCAGCCCCTATTTCAACCCACACAAATAGTGGTTCGTATCACAACATTTCATTGTATAATTAAGCACATTTATGGCATCCTCTTAATTTATTTTCTGCGATTCTCCCCGATATAATAACCTGATAACCTTAACACATCACGTTTTAGAACGAACAACGCTAAATTGTGAATTCTCTCTGTAATTCATGATGATTGCCACAGGACGTTAGTACGTGTATAGCATTGTTTCATCGTTCAATAGAAATTTAAGGAGTTACTATCTTAGAAGTGACTAAATCCACATATTTCCTACTTATTTAACTCAGCATTGCTGTTTATTTTGTTTTACCATTTGGTTAAGGTCATGTGTATCTGTTCCCTTTCGAGGGGAATGGTGATGCACACTCGACGATGATCACACAGTCACAGTCCCGATGCAAAGGGGCTGGGTATGAGAGCAGATCAGTCGTTCGGTAGTTTGGTTTTCGTGCCCAGGTTCTTTCCTGGGCAACTTTTTCTTAAAAATTACCATTTGGTTTATATGTTATTTGGTTATATTGTGTTATACAGGGCGTGACTACCTTTAGTAGACAGGCCGGCAAAAGGATTTTAGATCATTTCCTTTCGCAATGTCCATAAACACCGTCACTTTCATATAGTTTACCAAACCAATTACTAAATTGTCAAATTTCACACAGTTTTTATAACAGGGTATTTTGTTGTTTCAAGTTGTTTCCATAAACGGGAGACGACATTAAATATTAGGAGCTGAGTGTTGTTCAGCTAGAGTTAGGGAAATGAGGGGGGAGTGGGGGAGTGGGGGAGTGGGGGAGTGGGGGAGTGGGGGAGTGGGGGGAGATTTCATCCTATCATGTTTTGTAACTGCACCTATAGAATGAATTAATGTTATAGTATGGGAAAATTTCAGAGATATATAGACCCATATTTTACCACGTTTCTTCCTCTACTTTCCCATCCCCCCCCCCCCGACTCAACTCCACCCCTCCTCCGCATCCCAACCTCAGGCAAATGAAAATCGTTTGGAATAACCTTCAAACATGAAAAAAAATAACTAAGTTAATTATACAAACATAATACCTCACTAAGTTAAATATACAAACATAATACCTCACTAAGTTAATTATACAAACATAATACCTCACTAAGTTAATTATACAAACATAATACCTCACTAAGTTAATTATACAAACATAATACCTCACTAAGTTAAATATACAAACATAATACCTCACTAAGTTAATTATACAAACGTAATACCTCACCAAGTTAATTATACGAACATAATACCTCACTAAGTTAATTATACAAACATAATACCTCACTAAGTTAATTATAAAAACATAATACCTCATATAGACCTGTATCTCAGTCTCGATTATGTAAATGATTTTTTTTTTATTGGAAAGAAAACATGATATGAAAATAAAATATTAGTTAGAGAATGAAGCGTGCTTTAATCCCGGGCTTCGAAATCCTCCGTCCAGTCCTATTTTTCTTTTGGCCGAGCAAAGCGAAAATTTGTCAATCCACAGTTGCATCCATTAATAATCAAATAAAGGATTGGCTGACCTTATTTTTTATAGATATTTATAGATATTTACTGATAAATGTTAAGCCTGTAGTTACCTATAAGTGCAAGGCAAGAATAATTTATTATCTTTTTCTTTACATATTACTTAAACTTAAACAGGTACAGAATTAACTATAACGCAATATAGAATCAAGACTCAACAGGGAGCAATAAGTAACTTAATACTGGATATAGTAATCGCGCGCTATTTAAATAGCCCGCCGGAGGGGACGTTAACACGGAGTTTTAAAATTAGGATGTAATACAGTGATAGGTGCATTCGAGTGGCACATATCCATAAATTACGCACAAAGAATAGGTTTATTTGAATATTACTATATCAACGGTCAGTTAAGGAGGTCAGGAGTTTGAATCGCAAGTTTGTTAAGAGCTAAAGAGAGTATATGTTAACAGATCAAAGTTTGACTAGAACGGGCTTCAAACCTCAGGCTCAAAAGTTCAAACTACTACACCTGCAATTGAACTTCTAAGTGCATCTATAGTTGATGTTTATCTCAATCGATATTAGTGCTTACGTATAATCCTGTAGTGACTGCAGAATCGAATCATTATTCCAAAAAGGGGGGAAACGGGAACTATTTGCTCTTTTTTAAAACTCTGTTAATAATTTCCCAATCAGTTTTCTTGATTTTCTGAGAAATAGTAGAATTTCTTTCTCCCCAGTTGCTGATAGCTTTTTAGCTAAGCTTATACGACTGATAAAATTATGACAACATCGTTCTAAATTTGTTTACCAATGAACATATAATTTATTAAGAAATTAATCCGTCAAATCCACAATATAAATGTATTCGCAAACAACATACAGAAAGCACATAGATCAAAAGAGGTAGGTTTAGTTTAGTTTAGTTTAGTAGAAAAAAGGATCAGGAGGGACACTTAAGTCACCATCAAGGACCCTATAGAGAGAGGAAACAAACTGAAGACACAAACACTCAGACCCGATTACAATGCTTAAAGTGCTTGTCCAAAGCATTCTTAAACCCATTGACACTACTTGCAAGTACAACTTTCTCAGGAAAACCATTCCACTCATTCACAACCCTATTAGAAAAAAGTTATGCCGAATATTAATCTACTATGTGACTTTTGGAGTTTAAGACAATGACCTCTGGTACAACTACTGTTAGCAAACATGAAAAAGTCGGTAAAGGATAAATTGTCGAAACCATACACAATCTTGAAAACCTGGATCAAGTCCCCACGTAACCTCCTAAGCTCCAGTGTGGTGAGATTCAACAGTTGTAACCGCCTAAAATAAGGAACACTCTTTAAGGAAATAATCATCCTAGTAGCCCTCCTCTGGACCTTTTCAAGTACTTCCTTATCCTTAGCAAAATATGGGTTCCAAGCCTGCACAGCATACTCCAGATGAAGCCTAACCAACTGCTTATAAAGCCTAACTATACGATGTCCTCTTTCAGAAAACTGAAGTTCCTCTTGATCATATACCTAAAACCCTATTACCTCTTTTAGCAGCTTCAAGACAATGTTTAGAAGGTTGCAGAGATGAGTCAATGTAGATACCTAGGTCTCTTTCAACAAGCAATAAGGAATCCTTTATTTACTAAAAACCAGATGGCTTAGTCAAGTGGAATATTTTTTTATACTTTTTTAATGGCCTTTGGTATTACTACATAATTGATTTTATTTATTTATGACTTAAAAGTGACTTTCATAAAAAGCGATTGCAGTGCTATTAACGAGACCTTGGAAAAGGTTTCATTAATTTGTTTTTATATTAAATGTTAATTCAGGAGGTTCGGGGATAAGTATTTATTTATCTATTTATTTACTGTTTTGCCTTCGTTTTCATACCAAGCCTCATGATTTATTCATTATAATTTTGTACTTAATGGTATTTTTGTCCATTTGAGAGCAGATTAAAACGGTTGCAAAATCAATCGGACTTCATGCATGTAATGAAGCGTAGAGGTTGACCAAGATAGCAAACATTGGTTTTTATTTCCAGTGTTTTGTATATTCATAATTCATAAATTCATTCATTATAGAGAATATTTTTTACCAGCAGCGACACTATTGGGATGATTATTTGATAAGATGAAACTAAAATTAACAATTATAATAACGAGCAGATAAGAAAGATGAAACAGAATAATGTTCAAAGCTTTAACTGCGTTATTATAAATTTAGTTTTTTGTTTTTTACAATTCCTCACTCAACACACATGCTTGTAAATATTCTAAAGCTGCAGACGTTTATTGAAAGGATGCACGTTAGAGATTGGGAAATCGTACCTGTCCAACCTTCTTAATCTGTGGTGTTTTGCATAGAACTTGGCCTAGTCTTGCATAAGGCACAATACTCTACCATTAGATGACTGATAAGGTAGCTACTAGCTAAATTCATAGCTTGGGGGGGGGGGGTGGGGGTGCATATACAACAGGTGGTAGGCAACGTTTCATTAAAACAACTGGTTTCTGTGAAAGTGTGTTCGTCTGCTCTTGGGGCCAAAATGAGTCATTATGTGTATACAGTTCATACTCACTTCGAGTGTCGATCGCCAATTAAGAAAAGTGATATATTTTACTTGACTGTAAAAACAATATTCAATATTTTCATGTCAAGATGGCCTGGCTCGTCGCTACTTATAATTTAACTTATGTTTTATCATTGCATCAGTTGACTGCCAGTAGAGTGGTCAACGATTCTCGAGTACTGATTGAACTTTAGACGAACCTAACCAATTTCCTTATGCAGCTGGGTCAATTCATCTGATCCAGTAGATGCACTTGGTAAATCAATTTCAACAAACCTATCGAGTATCTCTCAAAATGTGATGGCAATTAATTAAGGCACCAAATATCTATGCCCATGATCTTCATGCCCGAGTACTGGTTATGAATTTGATGTGATTCTCAACATCCCAAGCAGGTGAATTAGAGGGTATAGGAAAATAGGATGGTGACTGGAAATATATGAGATATTCTCATTTTCATAATATACTTGAGGCAGAAAAAGGAGAGTAACTTCGACAAGGGGGCCATGTGACATAATTGTCTCGGGTGCTATACCGGCTCTCATCAACGAATCAAAACAACACGTGTGAGAATAATAACTATGTTCTAATTTTAAAATTTCAAATATTTGTGTAAGCATTGGATCATGGAGGATAGGTACTTTCACATTCCAAACTAGATAAATGACAACTTCCATCTCTCATAAATCGAACATAATCTGACAGGGTCACTCAACATCAATGTGTTTGGTTCTATTTGATTCCCCCGTCTCGTTAAAAGAATGGTCCAGGTCAAAATTTCTTTTTGATGTGTTACAGAGGAACATTATCTAAGCATTCTAGTGAAATTTGCATTCAATTCCTATGTACCATTTTTGAGATATTGACAATTGAAGTTATCTGATATTCTACCAAAAGTGAACTTGAAGCAAACAGGTGTGATGTCATAGTTGCACACTGACGAATAATGTTTTGTTTCTCTTTATTTTTCAGTCCATTGATTTGACCTTAGATTGGATAAGGTTACTAGTTTGTCTAAAGGGGATGTGAAGTTTATAAAATACCAATACCTATGGTACATTCACATTATGGATGCATCCAATTGTGGAGTATAAAATTAGACGTAAATTTTAAAGAAATACAAAATATTATTTATCAGTGTGCAACAATGACGTCACACATGCTTGCTCCAAGTTCACTTTTGGGTACGAAAGGTGGCAACTTCAATTAACAATATCTCAAAAACGGTACATAGGAATTGAATGCAAATTTCACCAAAAATTCAAAATGTTTAGGTTATGTTCCTCTTTTAACATATCAAAAAGAAATTTTCGACCTGGACCATTCTTTTAAGTAAATCAAGCTACTGCATTTAAAAAATATGAAGATTGTTACAATTACTTGTTTTGAATTTGCGTCTAAGATCTACTATTTCCGAGTCTTTTATGTGAAACATCTCTATTAATTCATATAATCAAACATATTTCTCTGTTTTGTTTTCTCTCAAAACCTTTCATCTTAACAGTTTCTAGCTGGTTCATCTGTCTCTCTGATAATTTCAAAATATTTTTTGCTCACCTAAAAGCATCTGGTGGCAACAAAGAATGTTGAGGTTGAAAGAATCGGATTGATTTCATTTGCGATGAGATTGTTTATCGATTCGTCGAAAAAAAACTTTAATTAGGGCGATATCAAAATGCATATAAGAGTTATTGACACTCGATAGTAATTCATTGATATATTGCATTACTGATTACTGCAAACCACAATAAACGTTATGACACAACGTGAGAGGAGTTTATTCCCAAAACAATCTTAAAATGATGACATTTAACTCTTACTTGTGTAATACGAGTCAAAACGAAATTTAGATAATGGATTAAATGAAAAAGAGGACTATAAATCAAAAAAGGTGAAGTTACAAACCGTAGTTAATCTTGCAAAATATCTCTTTACAAGAAATCCAAGATTTCTCATTTCTTTACAGAAAATCCAAAGGTATTTTTGGTGAAAGGTAAGTCGCACATGTTTCGTTTACATGTTATATAGATCGTTAATTCGACGCTGAGCCAATCCAAATGTTATCCGTTATTCTTATATATTTATGTTCGTCTGTGTTTTATTGAGAAATTTCATCACTTGCGAGAGAATTCTCTTGTAAAAGTAACATTATTCATGTCCGTTTCGGTATGAAGTCGACATTTTATGACATTTATGTCACATTTAACGATCGAAAACTGAGGAATTAGGCAGGGTTAATCAAAAATGTTATTGGATAAGTAATAGAAGATCACGTGAAAAACAATTCTTTAAAAACGAAGCGAATGAAAATCCTCAAAAACGTATCAAAAAGTCAGCTCCAAGACAATTCTAGAAGAGAAACTGCAATTGCAGGAAAGCCACAAAAAAAAAAAATTCAAAGGATCGGATGTTGAATTTTACAGCTTGATAAAATTCGTTAATAGCGTGCGTGTCTTGTGTAACTCACAAACATCGCCGTTAAAGTCAGTTCTTTGTCCTACCTTGAACAAATGAAAAACGGGTTAGCTTTCTTTTCCAGATTTGCCCTTAAGCTAGCGGAATCCATATCGTCATAGAAAATACGATCTAATTACAAGACAAAAGTTCTCTTATTGGTTTAAAGTTTGACATCTATCTTTATCAATGTTGAATATGTAAAAAATGTAGTCCCTGTTCGCTCAAGCGACAGAAAAATGTTATGAAACTCCGCGATATTATATTTCCTTTAACAGTTAACGTAAAACAGAGCAGGAAACGGCTGTACCAGGAACGCGTCTAGCCTAACCAATTAAGGCTTTATGTCGCCTACAGCTGTGTGCGAGTTTATTTTGTAAAACGAAAATATGCAAGGTACCTCCACGTCCTGAGTATAGTGAACAATACGCTCATTATCATTGACTCGTTCATACTGAAGCCTTCGAGATGGCGGTATAATAATATATCCGAAACCAGGCGCCCCGTTATAGCTTAATATCATTCAAAGTTAAATATGGTTTTACTGCAAGGTATGGTGGTATATGCTGATTGGTTATTTGTATATTACGTCATTGAGCCAGTATGCTGTTACACGAGTTTTCTCGCAATATTACTAAAAAGACGAAGTGGACTTTAAAGAAGAACATACAAATACAGCGAGATTTCCTTTTCTCTTGTGCATTTTGTGTTAGTTTTCTGCGACAGAGAAAAGTTAAGGAAGAATTTAACGTCATAATATCAGTGACTGGTTGAAATAATAAGGCGCATAAACACATGTTAAAATAACTTTTTTTATTTTAGATGCATTGGGAATAGGTGGATTATAAATAGGAATGAATATAAAGCAGTGAAGAGTGGCATACTCTGTATATAGGTGGAGTATGAAGGAGTATGAATATGAATAGTCACATACTAGACATTCAGAGAGTATATATAAGTATATGAATATGAAACTGAATAATTACATACTGGGCATAGGTGGAGTTTAAATAGGGATGAATGTAGAACAGTGAAGAGAGGCATACTGTGTATATAGGTGGAGTATGAAGGAGTATGAATATGAATAGTCACATACTAGACATTCAGAGAGTATAAATAAGTATATGAATATGAAACTGAATAATTACATACTGGGCATAGGTGGATTAAATATAGGGATGAATATAAAGCAGTGAAGAGTGGCATACTGTGTATATAGGTGGAGTATGAAGGAGTATGAATATGAATAGTCACATACTAGACATTCAGAGAGTATAAATAAGTATATGAATATGAAACTGAATAATTACATACTGGGCATAGGTGGATTAAATATAGGGATGAATATAAAGCAGTGAAGAGTGGCATACTGTGTATAGACGTGGAGTATGAAGGAGTATGAATATGAAGCGTCACATACTAGACATTTAGAGAGTATAAATAAGTATATGAATATAAAACTGAATATTGACATACTGGGAATAGATGGATTATAAATAGGGATGAATATAAAGCAGTGAAGGGTGGCATTCTGTGTATATCGGTGGAGTATGAAAGGATATAATTATTGAGAGAGAAAATAATGCAGCTAGTTATAGGGCAGTGCGGAGCCAGGTAATAAAATCATACAGCTAGTTATAGGGCCTGAGTGCATAGCAAAGTAAGAATATAATACCACTATTTATAGAGCAGTGCATAGCAAAGTCATAAAATATTACAGCTAGTGCAGTGCAGTTTCTTGTTTTCTGTCGATTACAATTTTCTTCTTTCTTTTTTGAAATCATATTTTAGCAGCTCTGGCTAAAACGTTTATAACTATGCAGGCGCGCATGAAGTGTAACTTAATATATGTCACATGAAGAATGCTGAACCAAGTAATAAATCAGAATTTGTTTTGAAAGGAAAGTTACTCATTCCAACTACAACATCATCCAGCTTTTCCTTCTCATTTCTTTATTTTTATTTTTTCTGCTTTTGGTTTTGATTGAATTTGCTGTATCCAAAATTATGCGCACCTGATGTGAGTTATGCAAATACATAATGGTTGAAATTTAAATTTCGCGTGGAGCCGTGTTGAAAACCTTAAAGAGGTAGTTTATTTTAAGTTTACATGGAACACGAGAGACAAATTGAAAAAAAGTAAAGAAAGCAAATCAACAGAGTAAAAAGGCAAACAAAGAACCATCCGCAAAATAAAGTAACGCGAAAAAAATATAGAAAAGAAACAATTGCTCTTCTTGATATAAAGCTCCCCCTTATGGTTCTCATATACTTACTTTATTACAATGGATTGATTTGACGCCCTCCTTACATTATTCTTACTTAATAGTGAGGTAAAATGCAACGCACTAATGTCAAATATTGCAAATATGGCAAATATCCAAGGAAGCATACATATTTTGAAATATTCTCAATAAAATAGGAGTCAATTCCTGTCAACTTTTAACGTTCTAGTTATATTGAAGATTTCTTAAACTCTTTTAAATCAATCCTTTTACATCTGTTTGCAGATATATTGTAAGTATAAAGTATATATGTTTTATTGGGTATCTACACATAGTTAAAGTAAGGCAATTGACATGTAAAATAAAAATAATATGTATATAAAAGTA
Source organism: Apostichopus californicus (assembly GCA_020650975.1). Classification (NCBI taxonomy): domain Eukaryota; kingdom Metazoa; phylum Echinodermata; class Holothuroidea; order Aspidochirotida; family Stichopodidae; genus Apostichopus; species Apostichopus californicus. The sequence goes on along the minus strand of JAIPMN010020627.1, from coordinate 7,695 downwards.
TTGTAGGTTATTTTGCAGTACGGGTAGTTTTATTTAAAGACAGCTACAAAATAACTTGCCTTTGCATAAAGTATGGTTGTAACTCCAACCAATCGTCTGTGCACATATAGAGAGTACGGCATGCTAGAAAACTCGTACAGGGAACATTCACGATGCCAAATATGATTGGGCATTCTAGCAAACTGTGGGCAAGTTATTACCCGTACTTGTTGTGCGAAACATTTGGGCCGTGCTGTCCTCCCAAACTGTAACAGGTTTAGACCCCTCAATGCATGCGACCGTTCTGGAGCAGATTATAAAAATATCTTTCTCTGTGAGTGTAAAGGTTTGGATTCATCTAACAGAGATTCGACCTTATTCTGATTGCTCATTACATCTACATGGAAGCGGCTCAGACATAACCTGGGCGGGTTTCATGGGGCTACATCCTCTGGGCCCGGGCTCAATTTGAGTCCCGGGATAATAATTTGATAAAGAATAATGTATTCTCATTTGTATAATATAATTTAAATAATGAAGAGAGAGCTGTGACATAATTGTCGCCCAGGCCTGGAGTTGGCTCTCGAAGTCCCTGAAGGGAAGTAGAACGAAACACTGAGTGTGCCACAAATAAACATTACGTCATCTTGCCTGTGCAGTGAGCGGTAGAGTGTTAGCCTAATTGCGAAAGCATCTCAGGCTTTTAGAGATCCAATTATTTTGAAAATGTAGTATGTTAGCCAATGGGAACATAATATGCATATATGCGTATCGTATAATACAATCATATATACATTTTTCCACAGCTGTTAGCACATGGAATCATTTTTGTCTATCAGAAAGTTAATAAATGTTGATCTGAACTCAAGAGACCTAACGACAAATCAATTAAGATGCAGAAGATTAATAATCATAATTAGGACGTGATCGATGGTATCAATTCTCCCAAGACCCGACCTCGATAATAATACTTTATGTCAAATTCATCAATTAGAATAGACTACTAGCATTGCATGGAATAACTATCAAAAACTTAAAGCGACATAGTATACTCCAACCAAACAGTTGAATTACAAATCAGGCGGTAAACATGAACAAACGGTTTGCCCTAATAACTTGCTCAAGCTGCGCGACTCACCAGCATTCAACCTTTTCCTCTCCCAGCTCCTCCCCTTACGATAACAAGGAGATATAGCGTCCCTAATGCAAATGTCTGGCAATCTCCCTGGTTATCCGATTCGCACAAAAGGCGATGTATAGTAATTTAACTGGTATATCACACCGTGTTTAAAACAATATTGCATATTTCATAGAGTATAATCATACAGACCTAGTATATCTCATCTCGTGTACCATTTTGACGTCATTTTGGGTGTTCTAAATTCTGCAGTGCCACCCAACGAATCGGGCCTTTTATAAATCAAGCGTGGAATTAAATGTGAACGTTGAATTCGATTGCCCTAATTATACAGCTATTTATCATAAACGGTTACCCCTGAGATGCACCCCATGGTCGGCGCCCGTTTAATTCCATGAATACCTTAGTAGTTTTGTGATGCTTTTAGTCGAGGGGAAGATTAAAGTAACAACACTGTTATCTTATACTGGTATTCATATCTCACATCGGTATATACTGATGTGTAGGACGATCAATATTTCCCTTTTAATGAAGCTAATTATTAGTCAGTAATCGTAGTGAAAATTCATAAAATATTTCACAACAAATTCACTAAAGAGACCATGGTACACTCTTTACGAAGTTTCTTATCTCAGTTTTTTTCTTAACAAAAATGCACAATGAAATAATAGTTTGCTCTGAGAGTTCTTACCAAGAAATCTATGATGAGACTTGAGCGAAAATAAAAAAAATCAGCCCCATTTATAATATGTTAATTAGGCTTATGGTATTGATGTTTGGAAGAAGATATATCGCTGAGAGTTTGAAGATCCCTTGTGACTATAGACTAGTAATATACTATGCAGTTAATACGAGTCTTGAAGCATACCTTTGTGGCTAGACTAGTAACACAATATGTAGTTAATGCGAGTGTTTAAGCATATCTTTGTGACTAGACTAGTAATACACTATGTAGTTAATGCGAGTGTTGAAGCATATCTTTGCGACTAGACCAGTAATACAATATAAAGTTAATGCGAGTGTTGAAGCATATCTTTGTGACTAGACCAGTATAATACAATATGTAGTTAATACGAGTGTTGAAGCATATCTTTGTTACTAGACTAGTAATACACTATGTAGTTAATACGAGTGTTGAAGCATATCTTTGAGACTATTCTAATAACACAATACGTAGTTAATGCGAATGTTGAAGCATATCTTTGTGACTAGACTAGTAATACAGCAATCCACCTAATAGGCATAGTCACGTTCATTAATTTTATTACACACACAAGAAATGGACGACACCATAAAATAAGTATTTTGGACGTTAATTTTCTTTTCCATTTTGAATAATTGATCTGTTTTCTTTCTTTTTCTTGTATATGTCATAGTCCATCCAATCAAATCGTGCAGTCGTGGTTGCTACACGCGAGTCACATGACAAATCTGACTGTATATCTTTCAATATGAACATTTGTATATGTTCCTCTTTTGTTGTCAAACACCACATGCAGCTGCTAGTTAATTGCATTAAGAAGTCTCTTCTTTCCAAAAGGAGGAAAGTCACGAAAACGGATTTCAATGAGTGAAAGCAAATAACAACTGAAAAGCCCTTCGGGATTCTTCTAAAGCAGGACCTATATGATGATGCGCGTGTAAAATTGACCAATCAGAATCTAGCAATATTAGGGCAAACCTGTACTCAAAGATAAATACAATAGGTACACTATATAAAAACATGGAAAATTAATGTCCATATAGGAACTAACCCAGATCATCATGAAATATTTCTTCTCAAAACTTATTACAATACTCTCAGAGGTAGAGAAAACTTGATTGTTTTTGGTACTTTCTTATAGAAAACGCCATTAAATATTTGTCAGTGGTATCAGAAAGAGCTGTATATTGCAACACTTTTGTATAGTTGTACAAGATCATACCATATTACTTAACTAGGGAAATAATTTATGCCCAATCATTTCCCTTTGCTGATGCGATACAGATGTGTTTAGTTTAGAGTAAACCACAACAAGATGACATGAGATACACACAGTACGGTTTCAGTCTCGAAGTAAGGGAACTGGTTGTGGAAGTGGATCATGGGTTGTTTGGTTTTGGGAGTGATTGACTTTTGAAAAAATATCAAAATCTGTTGGTTTTATTTGTTTTATGAAATTTTGGCTACATAACAGTACCGCATTATATATTTATTTTCTATGCTGATAATAGCCAGGATAAAAAACACATATACACATATACATATACATATTTTCTTTTCATGCACTTTGTGACGTCATGCAGCAATAATTTCAAAATCTCAATTCTTTGCTCTCCGTGCATCTGGCGGCCCATCAGCATCAGCACGATAAATCACAATATATGAATACTCATATTTAATGATTTTGATTGCCTCACGTGCATCCCCTTACCCCTCCCTTACCTCTCCCTTACCCCTCCCTTTCCCCTCGAGGGGAAAGGGAGGGGTAAGGGAGGGGTAAGGGGATGCACGTGAGGCAATCAAAATCAATAAATGGGTAAGGGATCCCTTACCCATCCATTTCTTCTCCCTTTCTCCTCCCTTACCCCTACCTTTCCCATCCCTTTCCAATCCCGTACCCCTTCCTTACCCCTCCCTGTCTCCGACGTCCTGGAAATGCAAACTATGACAAACAACCGGTCTGATAGATAATTGTTATGATGAATAACTCCACAATTAGCTGAAGTACAAATTATTAAATCTGAGAGTATCATGATACAACACTGACTTACAAACCGACTTCTACATATTTTGCAAACAGACCTACATTTTCTTCTTCCGTTCCTGCTTCCTTTCTATTTGTTTTAGAAGAGTGAGGAGGTGGGGGGGGGGGAGGGGGCAAGGACGTTTGTGAACAAATATATTACAACAGTCTTAGATGATGGTTAGGTTTATTCTTCTCCAAGAATATTCACAGAAGGCACATCGATCAGTTTGTCATTAGAAATAGTAAGAGGACGAAGTGATTTTACTCAATCGTGTTTCATTCTTGACTGGTTATTAGTCTGACGTCTTTGTAATGGTCCGTGTAAGACCTGTCTTTAAAGAGATATATTGATTTCAAACAAATCAACTATCATTAAGTGAAAATTAAGTGAAAAACAAGAAGTACTGATCATAATCATGAAATTCTCATTCTTTTAATCGTAAAGAAGCCCTCGTAATTCTCGTATACGAAACAATATTCTGAAAGTCACTTTACTACATCTTGAAAAATTTCTTAATTTGAGGCATATTCTCATAGAGCATATCAATACATTATTGGTATAGTATCCTGCATATACATACTAACATGTATAGCTTTAAACATACATTATTGGTAGTATATCTTGCGTATAAATATTAACTGTATAGCTTTGTACATACATTATTGGCAGTATCCTGTGCAGGGGGTAGGAGCCGGGGGGAGGGGCACTGGGGGCACGTTCCCCCATTTTTTTCCAAAATAGCAAATGTGCCCTACTGGCAAATAAAATGTGCCCCTTTGACGAAGAACTGTCTTTTGGATATCTTAAGTCTTTGTTAATTTTAATATTTTTAATGATTTATTTTTAATCTGTACATGCTATTTTTAAGAAGGCATCCCATATCTTTTTGTAGCACGGTTAACAATAACCAATCTCAATAAATAGTATTGATAGTATACTAACAGATCATATATATATAAATATATATATATATATAAATGATATGGCCGGTGTGTATCGGTTTATATCATGACGAGTGGTGGTTGTGGAATGAGAAAGTGCCCCTCTGATGTTGTGTGCCCCCCCCCCCCACCTTTTTGGAAGCTTCCTACCTGTGTATACATACTAACATGTATATCTTTAACACTCCGCACACAAGTAAATGGACAGATGGAAGGAAACGTATTTTGCTTCACTAGTGACAATACAAGAAGTGACATCAAAATACATCTCTTGAAATGAAAGACACGTGAGCGTGCATGTGTTTACATTAACAAGAGGATTATGCCATTTACAAAAGGATGCGTTCAGGGAGGCTAAAAGAAGGACGGAGGTACAAGGAGATGGAGACACCGTTAGACGTTAAAGACGATGATTATAGTTAACTGCTCATCGAAATATTACAACTTGCTTGAGGAGAAATAAAACCTAATATCATCATTAAGCTATGTGATGTTTATAATGATTAACTCTTCCAAATTGCTATGGTCAGTTTACTTCTTGCCGTTCTGGATCCTCTGGGGGTTATTATTCTTCCTCTGTAATATGGGTCCCTCGACATGACCATGGTCTCCAAGACTTTTTACACAGGCGGGGTGGTGTGAATCCTAGTCTTACACCTTCCCCCTTCCCCTTACACCTTCCCCCTTCCCCCTTCCCCATTCTTCCTTCCCCCTTCTCCCTTCTTCCTTCTCCCTTCCCCTTACCCCTTCCCCTTACACCTTCCCCTTTCCGATGGTTCACACCAATGTCGCGGTCCCTGTAAATATACGCGACACAACAGAGTAAATAGAGCAACTGCAGGGGTCTGTGTAAAGAGTATTAGTGAGTGTTTGGTGTCGACTATGTATAAACCGTATGGCATATGGTGAACTGCATGTATGCACGGTGACATAAGGTACACCGTTCATGAAACCTTTCTTTCTTATAAATAAAAGCATTTATGCATGCGTTAATTTTGATACATTTCTGATGCTGTTCAATTAAAACAAAAACGACAGTGTAACATTGTTATCTAGGGCTAAGCTAGTCGACTTTCATTGCGAGTAATGAAGGAAAAGTGAAACATTGTGAATGTTTCCGTTTTATTTATATAAAGAAAAAAGTGTCCGGGAGACGAACTTTGCAGAATCAGAATTCTGAACTCAAACTTCATTTGATGAAAGACACCTTCCATGTGCTGTCCTAGTTTGGTATATTGAAATATTATATTTTGAAATTTCTAGAAAGTAACAGCCAAACACGAAAGATACGGTATAAAACACACACACATATTACAAATCAATATCTTCTCTATATCCATTTGACAGAACATATTTCGACATAAATAACCAGAATCACGTTTTTAATTTCGCAAGATGGTTTCAATGCATCTATTCAATTTTGTTTTTAATCAAAACAAGAAATTGTCTGCTTTTCAAGAACTTAAACTTCCTGTATATTTGAGACTATGACAGCTATCAACAAGGGGATCGCTTGGCTATTCTCCAGGAATATGCAACGTGTTTTAGAAAGAAAATGCCGAAATTAACACCTCCACTTCTTCCCCCTTTGGTTTGGCAATTATCCTATACGTGTCTCTTGGGCAACTATCCGACTATTAAATAGGATTTGAAACAAATTGATTGAATCTTTGGATGACAGTATCCAGCTAACCCCCCCCCCCTATTTTTTTTATAAATCAACTTGCGTTTAGTGATATTTTGTGATAAAAATAACACTTTTTGTTTTTCAGTTGGACGCGGCTTACTGACAAATGCTAGTTTTTTTTAAAGTTCATATGCATTACAGAAAATAATGTAAGAAAAATAAAAAATCGTGAGAAATTCTTGCTCTTGTGTTCAAAATTATGTTTGGATATTTTCTCTTTACGTAACAGCTTTCATTTTATTATTTCTAATAAGTTTGGAAATATTTTAAAAAGGAAGTATATACAACACTTAAAGAAAACGAAAATCCCCTTCAAACAAACCAGAGTATCAGTATTAATGTTGTTGCAACATGTGTTCACCCGAATCACATTTTCTTTAAAAAAAACTATGGTTTGCTGGAATAAGAAAAGTCAAATTTCACGTTTTCAATAGGAAGTTCCAATCTAGGATAAAATGTTTCTTTCACGAATTCATAAATATAACTGCGAGAATTTACTAATTATTTTTTAAGACTGCAATGGAATAAAATCGCCTTCTGCTGCTCGTTAGTATAGTTTCATACACGAAACATACAGAAAAAAATACAGAAAACTGCGGTTTCATCGTCAAATTGTGAATTCAACTCTAGTAGAACTGAGCTCTTCAAGTTTCCAATAATCTTGTTCCCTACAGACTAAACACTTACCAATCCAATCTCAAGCATAACACTATTGGCTTGAAATTCGTCACACGTATACATGTAAAGGTAATATGTTATTTCAGGTGTAATGAAACCTACACAAAATAGTTTTCATATATACTTCGTTTTATTCCTACTGTTCATTTTGAGGGGAGGGGGGGGGGGGGGATTAACCACACTGAAGCGATCAAGTTTCTTCAATTTCTGTAAAATTGTATAAACGTAAGTAACGGATTACCATGCTGATAACCATGGCAGTTTCGGCGTTCCATAAAGAGTTGGTTATGATCGTGTGTAAATTGAGCTCGAAAATTAAATTTGGAATAATGATTGGAAACTCAAGATGACCTTTTTTTCCGAGAAATATAATTACCCGTTGGAGAAATTTATTTTATGATTGGATACTGCAAGTGGAGATTGAATACTTGAAAAAAATATATAAATGAACTTGTCGTTGTGTTTTCAGAAAATAACAATAATTTGGCGGGAATTCGCCTTTGTGTAGTTTTGTTTTAAGAATTAACAAGGTAACAATATAT
>JAIPMN010020622.1:4597-15364 GCA_020650975.1 Apostichopus californicus | reverse complement strand
ACCAAATTGCATCTGAGGCCACCTGGAAATGCAAAAAATTTTAGACCCCTCCCCCAGGCCGGCCATCAGTCTTCAGCCCCCCCCCCACTCAAAAGTACCTTCCTACGCCACTGCATACACAAATGATGAAGGTTAAAAACATGTATAGCAATTTATTATGAAATTAATATATCATAATTTAACACTGATTAACAAAGTGTGCAGTCTTGGAAAGAACTTTACATAATTTTTATTGCACTTATTCCTTCAGCATACAAAATCTTTGCTTTTGTTTATTAGCCCTATTTGGACTGTGACCTCATGGATGCATGAACACTGTAATTGAACTTTTATAGTATGCAGTTACTGTAGGCTAGAAATGTAATTTAATGTGTAAGCACATTGTAGATGTACCAAGAATGTTATCAGGGGAGGATATACTGTACTGTATGAAGGAACTTATGAATATCTACAGATGAATATTACAGCAAATGAACTATAATGACATACTTGCAAAAGTGCTTCTTCTTAAGTTTTTTGCATTTTGTATCTGTCCAGAGTCGAAGTGGAACAAGCAAATATTAGTCAGGGACTTTAATAGCACAATTTGGCAGAAATTATTTGATAAAATAGACAAAATGCTAAATTATTCCACCAATAGAATTCATACAGCAGTTAACTTGTTTATATGGTTTAATAATAGTCTGTGTAGATCTCATCCAGGAAACATAATCAATTGTGAAGATTCTAAATGTCTTTGAGGTGTGTCATTCTGTATCGTTTGTGTGACACTTTCAAAGGGCTTAAATGTCCATACATATTACATATAGAGCAAGCATCTTTGACTACAGTAGTTTGAATTTATTCAGGGAGAGAAAGATGCGGTTAGGGCAATCTGAGTCTGAGGTCAATTCACTAACAATAATATCACAAATATGGGCCTAAAATTTCACAATTTTTAAGTCACTTGCTAAGAAAATGCATCTACAGTTCTTAAAAAAAAGCTACTGGCTAAAATCAAGTTCCAATTGGCATTATCGTGAAGTGCAAATCAGTTACTGTACAGATGCTTATGAAAGCAGCTCAACAATATAACTTGCTGATAAATAGTCAGTAATACATACATGTATGTTAGGTGAGGTACATCACTGTGTGTTTGTTTGACCATTGAATGCTATCCGACTTAATGTCATGTTCTAATGCAAACAGCAAAATCCACTGGCATTTGGCTGGCCAGTGAATAGCATGAATTTTGAAGACTACATGTGACTAATGTGACAATAAAAATGTGACAATGTGTACAAATGTGACTAGTGAAGATAGTGCATACAGGACACTGGATAATACAATAACTGTTTACCAGTCTTGTATACATGAACGTGTATGTATGTATTTTAGATCCTCCTGCAAGCAGGAATTGCGAAGAAGCCTCATTGGCTTATCAAAGCCGCAAGCTGACCGAAGTCTGTCTCTTACATTCATATTTAACGTCCATGATTATGAATTGTCAATTGTCAACAACTCTGTAACTGGACGACATACATTAATCTTGGAGTAACTCGAACCGGGGACCTTATGATTGACTGGACAACATACATTAATCTGGGAGTGACTCGAACCGGGGACCTTATGATTGACTGGACGACATACATTAATCTGGGAGTGACTCGAACCGGGGACCTTATGATTGACTGGACGACATACATTAATCTGGGAGTGACTCGAACCGGGGACCTTATGATTGAATGGCACCGGCGTTATGATTAGAACATGCATATTAGAACATGCGTTGATATTAGAACATGCATATATGTCTATCTAAAGAGCTTTTCTTAATATAAGTCATACTACGAGCATGAATCTGTGCATAACAGTTAATTGCCATTTGATGTAAATATAATAGCACAAGTATTTATTGATTGCTCAGACTTAATCAATATCACTTTTGCTGGTAGATACTACAATATATATGTAATGATGTGGAACTTAAAACCATGCCCACAGTTAGCTTTAAAAAAAATGTTGTGCATATGGTTTCTGTTGTCTCTTGGTATTTATGAGCATTTTAACTAATTTCTCTCCAAAATAAAACATAAGACCTGATGAAAAAGAAAGCTTTTCTAAAACTATTAGAATATGGTTTTTTTCTGAGAATATTTAAAACAGTTTTATACTGGTATTCTGTATATGTTGAGTAATTACAACAAAGAGATATGATTTAAATTAACTTTTTCTGAAATGGTGTTGAAGGAAAAAATTGCCATCATTATGAAAAGAGCAATGTTCTTTTCAGGAATTTTGCATTTTAAGGTCATCAGTACTGCCCCCACAGGTTTAGCATGATTAAAAAATGCTAGAAGTTTTCAAATGTACCCTTCTGGAAGTTTTAAATAGAACTCTAACTATAACCAGACATAGAAGGATTGGTTCCATCAGGCAAATAAATATCTAAACGAATGCTCTGAGGGTGGCAGTAAAGTCAGGTCGAATCTGTAAAGATTTTGTCTGAAGGGACAACCAGGTCCAGCGAAATTGGTTGTCCAAAAAAATGTAGCAGGATAACATTGAATGAACAGTGTTCACTGTAGGAGCGATGGGCAGGGTTTGGTGAATAGGTTTCTCTAGCTTTGGTTTTGTCATTCAAACTTCCCAGTCGGGTGGATCTTACTGTGGGCCTAATTTTATTTCAGTATCCCCAAAGTGATAGAGGATGATACCAATTTATCATTGACCTAATTTGGGGTTTTTAGTTTACACTGGATTCTGATTTTGGTTATAAACAATGTGTCGTCTGCCAGACAACCACCAATTGAAGCTAATTCTGGTTGTTCGAACAGAAATTTGGTGATTGGATGACCGTTTAAACTTTGCCTTGAAAATGCATGTTGAAGTTTGAATATCAGTGCCCATTTTTTGGGGTACTTTCTAGCATATTTGTGTGTGATACTGTTGACCTTTAAGTACTACTTCTTGTCGCATACTCTATATTGCAATTGGCTGCCAATTAGTATGCAAATTTGGCTATCATGTAGGTTTATACAGTGTGCGGTTAAAGAGCACTGTATCAAGTGTACATACACATATCCCTATGCGGGTTTAGTGCACAGCTGTTCAATAATTTGAAAAAGAAACAACTGACTTTGATGAAGTGGCTGCTTTAGGTCTCTCTTGTGACGTAAGTCGTTCTGATATGAATCACCAGGAGAATGCTTGGGAAATATTCGATGGATTTTACAAAAATTTGTGAAACTTTTGGAGAAAATTTTCAATGAGTCTAAGACTATCAGATGTATTCTAAGAATTGCATAGAAATTGACTGAGAAGGGAGTTTGATAGATAATGTGGCATTCAGGTATTGATTAGACTTTTCAAGTGTTTAATAAGAGAAATAAAAATTGGAAAAACTTCTTACATTTACTGTATAATTTTAGCAGAATACAGTTTGAAGTCAATACCAAGTTTTTTGTTTGACCTTTCAAAGTTTGTTGTTTAATGATATTACCTTGTAAATGCATTCTGTTTGCATTGCAAAGGGCATTCAATCTTAACTGCATCATAAAGCAGAGCTTATGAATTTGCACTTTGACCTTTGGAGGGGATTACAGTGAGTTGTCAGTAGATAATTGACTAGGCACTGTACAGAAGAATTAAACATAAAGCAAATAGTCTAGATGGAAGAGTGAATTTTGGTGATTGTAGTAAATTTGGTGTCTGCCAGCAATTAGGTTAGCTCACTATATACAGTACTTAAGTTACAGTATGTTTGCGACTGTCAGAAGATGAATACTGCTGCTGGGGTGTAGGCAGGTTCTTAGAGAAAAGAAGTGGGGGGGGGGAGGGGAAGTAGGGTCATAATCGTAGGTGGCATAAGCATTTAAGGGACATTCCACATATTGCTCCAGATAACTACTTTCATACATATATATTTGGTCAAATTCTCCTACTGTATGCCCTCTCCTACTTTTATCCCCTACTCAAACCTCTTCCCCCCCCCCCCACCTCCCCTGTTCCTACACCTATGTTTGTGTAGTCTGTACTGCCAAGTTGAGATTGTTTTATTCCTAGCTGGGGGCATAAAGATCAATTCTTGGAGCTTTGACTGCTAAGTATGTGGACATTTAGTTTGATGGGGATATAACTTGTTTATACAATTTGCTTAAGAAGATTAAGCCATATTTTTGGTAGTATGTATTTTTGCAAACTTTGTTCAAATGCAAATGTCTAAATCAGTCTTTGACTCAAATTGATATATTTGATCTCCATTCCTAATCAGCTGTATGTTGCTAGTCAAAACAAATTGGAAGAGCTTTCTCATACTTGATATTGGAAAAATTTTGGACCCATTTGAAGTAATATGACATTGTGAAATGAACTTCATAGGTGATGTAGGTCCACATGCAAATATCTTGTTGGTATCAATATTCAAACCTGAAAATCCTGTCTATATAATCTATTCTGAAACTGTCCTCATAAAGGAGGGTAAGGAATCACTAAAGCCATTTTGGTTCTCTGTAGTTTAGACGATATGCTGCAGTAGTACTGGAACATGGTAAAAGTCAGTGTAGCAACGTGGAACTTTCCTGGAAATTGAATGCTTTATCGTAAAATTTTAGTGTTTGATTAATCAGTGTAAAATGTTGTAACTGGATGCTTTATGAATCGTGTTATGTATTGCTTAGTGCGCAAGGCATTTACATTCATTGGAGTGGTATGTTTGCTTTCATACTGTGCATATATAATTTGTGTATCGAAACTATAAATCCATTTTAGACTTTGAATAATTTTACAATTATCTCTATGAATATAAATTATATACCTTGGAAGTTTGCCAATCGAGAGATTTAGCTGTAGTCTGTCATGGCAGCATGCTTTGACATTTTTTTATATTGTTCAAATACATGTCTTTAATAAAAATACCTAATAATGTACAAAGGTATAACCTTACTTTATCATTTCTGAGCTAAGATGTGAATTTTTTGAAATGCCTATACTGTATCATTCTGTATGTATTTGTTTTCCTTTCTCCAGACCATGTCCATTGTATTCCATTGCTGTAGATGCCTGCAAGTCTTGTGCAAAGGTAATTAATTGATTTCATATAATGAATGGTTTCGGTAGAGGTAGAAGGGGCAGACAGAGTGCGTGTAGGGGCATTAAGTGTGTGGACACTAGTTACCATATTGTACATGAGAGCCAGGGACACTCAGTGGCGACTTGTTATAGGCTGCCATGTATTTGATAACCAAATATTGCTACATGCATCAAAGTGTTGCTATTTTAAATACTCTTTTGGGGGGGGGGGGTAGGGGCGGAGGGGGTGACAGATGAAGAAGCTAATTGTATAAGCCCCCATGATGATTCACCTGCACAGTTACTGTACAGACTTTACATTAATTGGGAAAATGTATGAATAGTTAACTTATAAATATTCTCGTAAGATATCCATTAAAACACTAAAACAGAATCACAAGCAGAAAGAGTAATAAGGACATATTTGATCAAAGGGTTTTCATTGCTTAACATGATATGGATGATCTGATACTGATTTTTCTAGTCATGTTTCTTCCATATTTTTGTTATTGAAGTAATGAAGTGCTTTAGATCTCTTAGTAAGATTGGAAGCGTTCGAGTCAAGTGGTGAATAAAAGTATGTTTTATTTTTTCGGAATGATGCAATGTTACAACCAAATGGAAGACACAGCTTGAAGTGTTATTGATACATTACTGTTTCTGTTTCTCCTCTCAGTATGAAGTTCATCTCACCCAAAGTATACAGTTACTAGATGTGAATGCTTTGTGGAGAACAATGTTCTTTCCCTCAATATATTCAAATCTTGATGGTCTAAACAATTTTTTTTTTTAGACTATTGGAATTGTGATCATCTGAAATTCCTTTTTTCGTTCGTTCGCTCGATCTCTGAAGATAGGCCAAAATGTTGGTGAAAAAATACATTGTAATGCTAGTGTGATTATTTAATACCCCACAGCGTATGGAAAGAGATTGTAGAGTTAGGGACCTGTTTGTTGTTGTTTATAATGGAATACATAATGGGGCTTTTAAAACAAGGAAACAAGGATGTCTCCTAAATCGTTTTCCTGTGCAATGCATTTCAAGATGTATATGGAAACAAAATATGCAGTTAGAAAATGCAGGCAGAACTTTCATAATGAAACATTATCATGTTAGCTAGTGTACAAGCTCAGTGATATCTATCCCTACCAGCTAATGTCAACAGTCTTCTTGAATATATATAATAATCGGAGAGCATCAAGGTGAAATCCTTTCATCCATCACAAATCAAACTCACTCACTTCAAAGACTATTCATATGCAGTAAATCAAGCTCACTTTCAAAGATAAATTTGTAGGCTCTGTATAAACTCAGATGAATTAAAAGTCATTGACGCTAGAATCGAAAGGGAATATTAAAAACCAAAGAGATGAGAGTCCTCAATAAAAAAAAAAGAAGGTCTCCAAGAAAGTGTTCAGTTTTTGTAGTTTTGGTTAGTAGAAAAATGTAATTTTTGTTTTATAATTCCAGGGTGCATATATTCTTTGTCATATTTAATGCAAGTAGTAGATGAGTCAGCATATATCAAGACTCTGGTTTACCATAGATGCCTGTAGCAGGGCAACTTTGGTAACCGTGGTCAAGTCATCCGAGACCAACAAATTCCTGTTCCGATAACCAAAATTAGCTTTGGTGGTCGTCCAGCGGGACGGGAAGTCTAGCTGTCAATATCAAATTCAGATTGCATTGTAACTAAATACCCCGATGAGGTACAACGATAAATTTGTATCACCCCATATCACCTATGTATGTAGGAGATACAAAATAGTAGCAGGCCTATGATCCACCCTAAGGGGAGCATTACTGGTCCAACGCTGGTGTTATTTTCACAAGACCCTACCCATCTCTCCTACAGTGTACATATTGATAATTTGTTGTTGTTTTGGTATATTTCTTCGGACAACCAAACTTGCTGTTCGGACAACCAAACGTTCAGAACCTGAAAAAATCTTTAAATTTTGCCCTGTCTATGATGTACTGTAGCTACAGTATTTATAGGAGATTACATGATAAGCTCTGGTTTAAAGTGTGGTTTGACACTGTGAACAATGTCATCTGCAACTGCTGATTTCATTCGTTGAACATTCAACTAGCAAAACTTAGGGCACCACCAGTGTTTAAATTAACAAGTTTAAACTGTGACTTGATTCATGTTACCGGTGCTGTGGCCGAGTGGATAAAGGCAGTGGCATTTGAAGCAATCGGGAGGTTCCGGGTTCGAATCTGGCCGGGTCATAGGAAGGTGGGTTTTTCCTCCAAGAGAAATCCATGGATTTCCCATCTAAAGTGACTTTCTAAATTGAAAAGATACCAAATTTGGGTTAAAATGTTGAATTTCAAGCCACCCTATGTGTAAGTTGTAACCCAAATATAAGCCCTTGCAGGTTTCTTCCACATTTGTGGTCGCTTACAGCATTGTAGAAATAACTGCTGGTTATTATTATTATATTAAAATATGTTTCTGTTTCAGATCAAAACCTCCCAGGGAAGAGGACGAATGTTCATTCGCATCGCCCTCAACAAGAAATTCCTTTCCACGACCATCGAAGCATTGATAAAGGATGAACAATTGCTTCAGGTAATTGTCCATTATAAATGAAGTTGGTCATTGAACTTGAAGGGTTTGGCCGACTTCTCACAAGTTTTGTAGGCCCACCTAAAAGAGAAACAAGAAATGCAGTTGATGGCGGCTCATACTGTTGCATGTATTTATATAAAGCTGTTACAATGCGGTGTATTTCATTCCTCATCAGATTCACCCCGATATTAACTGTTATGCCATTCTCGGTAGTAGGACAGTTTCATAGTATTATCCTGGAGAGAGGAGGTCAAGGCAGGTTTAACATTAATCACATCTGTAGGTTAAAGTTCAGTTGTCTATACCTTTTTCTCTGTTCAGATTGTGTGCTTGGCTTAGTAAGCAAGATGGATCACTGCACTGCATTGCCATGGTGAACCAAGTCAGTTCAAATGATAGAATTTATCAGCTTCCACCAGTAACCATTCAAAACCAGAAGTAGCTTTATCCAGGGAGTTATTGACCTCACTCATTTGTTTGTGGGTTGGACAATCCATTTACTTAAACTTAAACTTTATAAAATTTTCTGGACTAGATATATATCAGAATAATGACAGAATGCTCTTGTAGCCAAGCACACAGTTTGAATTCAGCAAAGGGTCTCGACAAACTTATGAAAGACTGACCTTTTGACCTGCAGATATGAATGTTAAAATTGATCAATAAATTTGATGATTTTAGTCTTGGAAAAAGAAATGGAGTAAAGTTTAAAAGGAAAGTTTACTCCAAAAGTTGTGGAATATTTGACAAATGGAAATGTAAAAACAGTAAAATACAAACAAAAACACAAATAAACAATGAACTGCTTGTTGGTAGATATCCTTAATTTATTTTGAAAAACTGTAAGAAAATCTTTTTGAATTGAGAAGGAAACTGAAGAAATCATATGTTTTCCTCAAAAAGTTCTGGAAAAAAGTAAATAAAAAATAATAATGATAATAAAATTTGTTATTTTAGAGTTGCTGTATTTTATCAACAGAAGCTTGATGAAACGCATAATATACTGTTTACCTGACGTTTATAGTTTCTAATATTTCAGATATGTTGTCATATTTTAATGAAACCTATTTTTGTTTGTTTACAGTACTGGTATGATTGTCAACTATCAATACTGGGCAATGAACTGCTTGTTGGTAAATATAATCAATTAATTTTTAATCAAAAGAGGGAAAAACTGCTTAATAACAAACTGCTTATCTACTGCAAATAATAGAGGCTAACTGAAGAAGCTGGGTGAAGCAGGAGAAGAAAATATTAAAAAAGAACATTGGGCAAAAAATTAAAAAAAAATTTAACCTTTTCTCCTCAAGTTTTTTATAGATTTGAATTGATGAATTTTGAATTATTATTCACGCTGCACATTGAGCCTCTCCTTAATGTGCTTTGGTTTGTAACAAACTTTTAAATTTTGTTTTAAAAAGAAATCTTCTTTTTCAAAACTACTGTAATTCAGATATGTTTTTGATGTCTCATTTGTTGGCACAATAACTTGAGACCGACCAGAAAGACATATTTTTTGTTTATTAAATTGTCAAGCTTTCTTATGGTCATACTCGGCATCTGTAGCCTATTGTTGCTAACAGCTGTCTGCCATTGATCTGCTTAAGAATGAAGTTGTTTGGAGAATTCACTTTTCAACTTCAATATCCATAAATTGAGTAGAAGGTACTGATTAATATTCAAGAACAGATTTTATGTTGGAGTCCCATCGTAGAACGGAATGAGTATTGGCAAAAGTTGATAATCTTTACCCTCTTCTTTTTTCTGTTTTCTTCATGATTCATTTATTACAAATACGTACAGAAAACCAAACAAAGATTAGTATCATGCATTAAAGCGAAATGAAAAAGCAAATGTAATAGTCAAACTGCCAAGAGTGAGGGGTTATGTATACTAATGACAATTGTTGAGAGAAAAATATAGATTAATTTCCAACTGTAAGGATGACACATTGTTTTCATGTTCACAGTTGTGAACTGGAATGTGAATTGAAGACCAGGGTTTGGTTCTGTTTCATGTGGGTGTCGAACAAACTTTGTTCATGACAGGGGGGGGGGGGTGCCTTCACATCCATCAGTATTAACAGAAAGTGGTCGGATGCTGAGGTATTCTCTTGGCCATTAGATGGGGATGTTAAATTGTTGTCGTGGGAGCAGGAATGAGTGGTGACACGACTACCTGGTAACTGCCCAAACACCCATCGAGATGAGAAGGCCTTAGTACAAGCTGGCGTTCATCCAAGATCTTCGCATTGATAGGTTTTCAAATGTGTTTCTGTTGCTTCCTAGCCCTCGGGAAGGACTAAACTACTCGTAACATGTTGTGCCTACTGTCGCTTTCGTATCGTTGATGCTATTACAAGCTTTGTTATTTAATCATTCTCAACATTTTTCAAAATCAAGTTTCCTTTTCTTCCAGAATCGTTCAGCTCTTTATTACTTCTGTTAAAAGACATCAAATTTGAACTGAATTTTAAGGTAAGTTTCTTATATGAAATTATGATACCAATTTATTTCCCTTTCCGTGCAGTAACAGCGGGCGTGACCTGCAAAACCTTCGGAGGTTATTAACAGAAAATCATCAGAATTTAGATGCAGTGTAATGTAATTCTCTTTGATTTGACAATAATATTCAAAGTATATCCTAGTATGCTGGTTGGGTATTAATTGTTGTTTAGTATATGGAACGGTTCTTATGCAGGGCTGTTACAATGGTCTTTAAATTGACTGTGTTGTGGAGAGCCAGGCTGGACCAAAGGACCATTATGTCACTGGGCCATCTATTTGATGTCTTTGGGTTTCTTGGCCTAAGTATTTTATGAAAATGAGCATATGTTATTCTTCATTCCATGTTTTCCCAGGCTCGTTAATTGACCTTTGGCCCCGGGGCTATATCCTCTACCCCCTCTCTCCCTTCTCATCGGATCTGAATGATTTTCAACTTCTGCTCTGTTCATTTTAGGATTATAAACTTTTCAGAAAATGTCATAATTAGTAAGAAACAAGAAAAGTTTTTATGTGGTTTTGAGACTGGCTTTAACATGTTTCATCCTGGTAGGCTATTAAAACAATATCCCAGTGAGCCTTGACATACTTTCACCTTCACCCAAATTGTGTTCCCCTCTTCCCCCCCCCCCCCC
>JAIPMN010020620.1:0-16143 GCA_020650975.1 Apostichopus californicus | reverse complement strand
ATATATATAAATAAATATTTATATCGTATGTTCCTAGACAGACCGGAACGAATTCAACTTTTTGACAATTTTTGTCTGACCTTCCTGGTCTGAGTCTAGCCATTGTACAGAACATCGAATCTTTTTGTATTTAAACAAACATTTTTAAATGTTTCTTTTAAAGAAAAAGAAGCTGAACTTAATAGCATCTTGATACCGGAAATTCGATACTTGAGGGTTAAATAGGACGATAAAGATACACATAAGACTTTATCCTTTTCTTGATCTTGAAGAGATATATTCGCCAGTGGTATATAACCCCATTAACAAAGTGACGAAGGTGTGAAAATAAGCAGGTTGTCACGCCGGGCCTGCGGCTATAAAGGATATTTTGTTAAATTTTCTTTTAAAAGTTTGAATTGCAAATGGGAGTGGTTTCAGATACTTTTAGCTCTAGTTTTTTTAAGAGAGACCAAAAAAAAAAAAAATCCGAATTTTGTAAGTGAAACAACAGAACACAAGTGCCTTGCATAAATTTGGAATATTTAAGCTTTTTTTTTATTATGTTTCTACCATATTTCAGCTAACGTGATCTTTATATCTTTCTTGATAGAGTCCAGCTTTGCTCAATGATCTTGGAATAGCAGATTGCGTTTACTACTAAAGTATATGACCGAACCGGAAAAGAGAATTATGTTATTCTTAAAGATTGTTAAAATTGAGTTTGTTTCCACTCAATAGCAGTTTCCGTGTTGCATCGTCAATTTGCGTCACTTGAACAAGGCGAACTATTCTTACAAAATTGCATACCCTATATAGGCCTATACACAATTCAACAAAGGCCTCTATGTACATGGTTATAACAACCTCCTGCGTATTCATAAAGTTAGCGAGGTATTATCCATTTGTTCCATTATAGACAACTTTGTGTCCCACAAAATTAATACAGCGATGTAGCCTACTATATCATTACACTGTGCCTATATTTCTACTCGTCCCTGGTTTAATTCTGGTGAAATAAAGCATAATCAATTTATATATAAGAAAGGCAAAAGGAAAAAGAGGTAATATATTATTGGAAAGAGTTCCTCATCGGAGCGAAATGGTAAATGTCTAAGGAAGGGAACCCGAACCAATGGTGTAAGGATTAAGAGTGTCACGTATGACCCTTATTTTGTGTCCAGCACCCATGCAGGTTAAAAAGTTCACTGGTATAATGCCTCAATGTATGCAAGATAGTCGAATAAATAGTCATCAATATTCAAATCACAAGGATCATTTTGCGACTATTTTTATTTATTTCTCTTCCTCACTTCCACATCTTTCCGTCTACTTTAACACCCATCAATATCTGAGAAATAATGTTGAGACCACTTTTGCGGGGAAATTAACAACTTGTAGTACACTGTAATTGAGAGCATATCTACTGATGATCTTTTAGGATATCAAATTTCAGGTAAGATTATTATTTTGTTTTTCAATTTATCAAAGTTAGTAAAAGAATATTACACATTTTTCAATACTTTTTCGTAGACATGACTCCCCCCCCCCCAACCGCTTACCCGGCCCCTATACTTGTAGTACGGGTGCAACAGCATGATTAGGAGTACCGTATATTTCCCATTGGTATTGAGTACAATGTTCTAATCTCGAATACGCGTTCTGATAGTATTGCTCTATATATAATCTGCTTTATGTTGCACTTAAACTATTTTGAACTTCAGAGTAAAGGAGAACCAATAAATGAGGATGAGTACTCGACGAGTACAACAAACTATACCATAAACTATACTATATATGAGTACGAGTACGGCGGACTCGTAAATCTTGTACTCACCCTAACCCTTGGTTCTAGGAGATTACACCAAGCAGCAAGTTCTTCTCTCGTGGTCATATCGGGATATCTGTTTCTGGCAAAATGTCTTTCTAATTCCTGAAGTTGTTGACTTGTAAAATGAGTTCTCTGGCGTCGACCCCTTCTTCTCTTGCAAATATCATTCTCGTCTGAGGGTTCGGTATTTTCTTCAGTTTTATCTTCGGTATTCTTAATAATGATGACTTTATCTGTAAATATGTATATAATGTGACAATATATTGTAATTATACGTCGTAAATACCAAATTATCATGAAAACGATATAAAAGTAGCAACTGATAACGTATACACAACAACGTTGTGACTTGCATGATGATGTTTACACGACACTGGTATTTTTGTTTGTTTGTGAGTGTAAAAGAAGTGATTTATTCATATGACGGAAAGTTCAATCAGTTTGTGTGGATACGAATAGCTGTCCAAATCAACTAAATATATTTCTATAAATATAACCAACATTGTGATATGTGTGTCTGTATTGGTAAACCTGTGTGGCACACATTCACATGCACTATGTTTAGCTAACAAGCAAACAACATAATAACACAAATAACAGATAAAAATTCGTTTAGCTGTAGAAAACGCGACAGAAAACAACAATTTTTTTGTCCTTATAAATGTAATTGTATGTCAGAAGCTGTGATTTGTTTGTCTGTTTGTCCGAATGTGGAATTACAAATCAAGAAATAACCATTTGTTTTTCTGTAGACAGGTATAACAGAAAATTCAATTTGGTTTGTTTTTTCTGTATTTACAACGGTAGATAACAAATACAGTAACGTTCCGTTTGTCTGTGAAACACGCCAGCGACTACAATTTGCTTGTCTGTGTGCGTGTGTCTGTCTGTATGTGTGGTCGTATGGCTGCACAGTAGAAATTGCAGTTTGTTTGTCTGAAATAAACGAAAGAAGTCTTCAACTACATGTGATTCTGTAATTATAGTCATACGACTTTGTGACAAGAAAAATCTTTCACGTACACAGTAACTAAATAACATCATTTTCCAATATGTCTGTACGTCAAATTGCTGTATAACATAACACTTAGTTTGTCCAATACCAAGGAACTGTCATTTTAAGTGTCATTTATTCATCCGTTAGTTAACAAATTTTCCATTGAATCGGTGATTCCAGATTTTCTTTCTTTGTATAAAGAAAAACTATAATTGTAAAAGCTTTTCTCTTCATCCCGGGTCTACGGAACCCTCAGAAGAGAGAGAGAAAAAAGTCTTGTTTTATTTTATTTCTTTAGCACACAAAGGTTGAATTTCAATTCATGATTTAGTATTGTCTTTCTTTATCAATAAAGTCTATAGGTTCTAACAAATAATATATTCATTCCAGTTCTTCGGAAAGGGCAGAGAAATAGCCAAATTTCTGTCCAAAGGAAAAAATAATTATAGTGATGGAATTTTCCACTTTGTTGTTCAAATCAATCATTTATTTTAGCACGGTGTCTAAGTTTTGTTTAAATATAAAATTGGGCCTATGTAATACCTTTGAAATATTCTCACATTAACAATGTATAACATTATATTTAATTGTTTCCATATTTATACAGTCCTTCATAGTTGATATTATTAGTAATATTGTTGACGAAAACAATAAAAAGAATTACATTTTGAAAGGAAGACAATTTTGTGACATAAATTTGAAAAGTCAAGAGAAAACGAAATGCATTGAACTTTTCTGGGAAATGTGAATGGAACATCAGTTTTAATTTTGTGAATATATTTGGGGGGGGGGGGGGTGTGGTGGATGGTGGATAGTGTGGGAATTGAAAAACCTTTTGCATATCTTACTTTAGAACATTAACTTTGTCGGGAAGGGAATTGGATAATTAGAGGCACGGAGATGGGTATTCGGGAAATAGTAAAACAAAAGGTGGTCATTTATTAAATTTATGTGGTGAACTATGTAAAATCTTTTTTTCATTTTTGTAGAAAACAGCAAAAAAGGTACTACGTGTGTTAGAAAGTGCACATTACAAGTACGTTTAAATAACACAGAATAAAGCAACAATAAATTAATGCAAAGAATGAACGGATTTATGCCATGCTTGGTACTTAATAATCTTTTCAAACTGAGGTGGGTAAAAAACACTTATTTTAACAAAATGATTTAAAGAATTAAACGACTGTTTGTAACTATTTAATGATTTTTACACAAATATTCCACTGTGAATGTTTAAAAAACTCTTCACTAGGCATCGCTGTATAAAAGTGTTAAGAGAAAACATTTCTCAGAATTGTGAAGAGTTTGACATTTTTGCAACATTATTTACATGCACAAAGACCAAAAATATTAAAAGAAAACTAGATCAATGAAGGACCATAATAGTCGTTTATATCAATATCAGAAATATTTATAAATATATAAAATCTATCTAATACGCAGTATTTATACATATCTTCACAATAAATAAACGGATATTTGTTATTGTTTATTACAATGTAGTAAGTATAGTCACACTTGTAGAACGCCCTCTACTAGAGCTCCCTCTACTAGAACCCTTCCAATACTGATACAAAATATCGAACGTAAACAAACCACCACTTTTTTGTTCAACGTTCCTGCATTATACACAGTTCGTAATATATATAACACATGCACGGACAAGGTATATGTTCATGAATGTTGCGCTGGAAAGTGACCTTTGACCTTTACCTACGTGTCTATATCAGTTTAACATGTGCATAGTTTACATGTTGTAATATATATAGATACTATATAGATAATAACAGGTATAGAAAACAAGCAAAATAATTTACAAGAAAACATCAAAACTAACAACCAAGTTACGTAATATTCTATAATTGGTCGTACTGCACGCATTGAAAAAGGAACAACAGTTTTTGTTTTGTTTTTTAATTAAAATCTTCACATTCCAACTCGAAAATTTTATGGCACGTATCCAGCTACAGATCGTAGCTGTGAGATTTAAAAGTATAATCACATCAATAAAAGAATAATGGTGCATAAGCTGTCTATGTTTAATATTTTCATGTTGTAGCCATATTTTAAACGTATTTAACCAGGTTCTTCAACCTATTCGGAAAACACGTATATGAAGTAATATTGAGAATTAGATGGTTAAAATTATTCAATATACACACAAGGATATAAAAGTATAAATGGTAACCGTTGTGGCCAAATAACTTAACAATTAAAAGAGATATGTATGATAGAAAATAAATATTAAATAGCAAATTAAAAAAAACAATTGTAGGTATAAGGTAAGGTAAGAAAATGACAACTACTAGTAGCTTAAAGTGCGTTTTGATCAAACTTTTAATAGGAGTGCTGTTGAATGCATATTGATTTTATTGAAAATGGTTAAAAATTCTTGCAGCAGTTCACTCGAATCAACTCATCAATTCACATTAAACGTACAACTTGAAAGTACTGCAACTATTGCATACCCTGAAGATAATCATTACTCAAATAACTTCATAAATATGCAAATTTGAGAATTAAATATGCAAATTAGGGTATATAGTATTTTAACGACTTTATCATCATTTTTAAGCTATGGAATTGTACATTAGCTAAAAAATAACGTGTAAAGAACACTTTTCCTTTTTGATTATTTTTCATTTTTATTTGCTTCTGTATATATTTTATTCCTCATAGGCCTAATAACGAATTCTACAATTTGTCTATGTAACGCTATGCAAAAACTTCATATTCTGAAGTGATTGTTGCAACAAAGTCTATTATAGGCTTATGAATGTGCTGCTTAGCAAGAAGAAGAAAAAAGATATATAGTTGCGTGGAATTAAGCCATCTAATATAAGCCTGACGCCTGATACTGAAGATTTGTTATCAACACTTGAAGTAATAAAACTACAGATTTAAATAACACATATAGGTTGACTAATAGGCACACATCGAAACAAAACTAAAAAATAACATAAGCCTATGTCTTACCTGTATCATTCAGGGTTTCTTTCGGTGAAAAGTTGTGATAGGAACTGGCTTCAACATCGACGCCATTACACGCTAGATTCTCCTCCATTTTGAAAACCTAAGCTGGCAGGCAAGAGGCCAATGCTGAGCAAACTGGATTCTTCCGTCAGATTTCTCGCAGTAACCCAAGAAAGTCTTTTCAAACAAAATGGATACCACGAGCCAAATCACAGCAAGAAACTAATGATTTTTCTCCCCCTTATTGCTAGTTAACGAGACTGACTAAGAGAGACGAAATATTCTCTCTCTTTTTTTTTTATTGTGAAGTTGTTCTTTAATTCCGATTGCAAACAGATCCGTTATTTAAGTGTCTTTGGTATACTTTTGTTTGCTTTAGAGTGCATTGGTATTAACACTCTTTCACAACACCTCCTCCTATAGTGTTTCCATAGGTGACGTCACTAAGTCGATTCAAACAACGAGCCAATGAAATACTTTCGCTAATGGGCGAGTAAGGGAAACTTTACTCTTGTTAGTGTATGAAGTGGCACCTTGAACACACACATATACAGACAGATAGACACTGTGTGTGAGGGGGTTTTTGATAAATTGGAGGAATTATCACACGGTTATATTTAATGTGGTATCAAATAGCCTTGTACTTAGAAAAAGTAAGCACGTTTTAAGCAGTGTCTGTTAGTAAGGGTTATTGGGCAAGTGGCCAATGCATGCTATAATGATGTCGCAAATGTTTCGATAATCGTGTCCAACTCTTTCCCGTCACAGAATGGACATGTTGTATAGACATATGTATTAGGATAATGTGAGATAAAATTGTTTGCTTGCTTGTTTTTATTGGGGGGGGTGGGGGGAGGGGACTGATGTAGGCTGTATTACTTGTCTAAAAACGCATCGCGTACAGTATACACTTTTTTGGCTAAGATCATGCCTCACACTGTTTTGGGGTTTGTTTCTTTTTGGCAGTTACACATATGAACATGTGGGCCTGGTAAATGGGGTATGGATCTCTGATAAATTTGTATTTCTATTTTTTTTTAAAGTAAGATCAGTTACAGGTGATTTCTCCCAAACATTTATACCCAAATCAGCAAAATAACAATCAATAATACGTCACGTAATTTCGATTGTTCTTAAAAGTTCTGCCTCAATGGGTACGGTGTCTTTTGATGCCGCATTCTTACAGCTTGGTTTTTAATATCGTTTAGCAGGATGAGTAGATTGGGGAGGGGGTGGGGGCGAGGGCGAGGGCAGGAGGTCAGATTTGATTTGCGCTTGAATTAAAATAGGTAGTTTGGTGATTCATGTGATACCACTTTGTTGGCACATGCAAAGGAAAGGTATCGTGGCCCCTTGCTTAATTTACACACACCTCCCACCTAACCCCCAACTTCTCTTCAACTTCAACTGATTTTTAAAACAAAATTGAAAATTATTTTGTGATATACGTGAGTGCTAACTTGTACCCGTCACATGTTCTCTTTCGCCCATCTCCGTCGTTTTTTGCCGAATTATTCTTCTTCATATCGACCTTTGAAACGATTTTTGATGTTTGAGTGGAATAGTAGAAGGAAATGAATTAAGAACGGTAAAAAAAATCAAAACACAAGCAAAATATACATATACATACATACAGACACAAACAAGAAGACATAACAAGACCAAATTTCGTCGTTTACTTTACATACTACCAAGCAAACCAAAGTCTGACAGCAACCAGGTTTTCCATTTCATCCATGGAAACTTTTCTTTCCGAAAATTCCTTAATCTAAGCTGTCCAATATGGTTGCCTTTGTCGACAACATTATTTATAAATAATTGCATACATCAAACGTAAAGACTAAATGAAAATTCCCTATAAATTCTTGATTTTCCGTTAATCGTTTATTTGTTTTGATGATTTGTTTGCAATAAATGAGGCAAACAAATTTCCACTTGGCCAAAAAAATAGCAAACAAAAAATAGCAAAATAATTATATTATATGTAATTTTAACAATTCGTTAGAAGTGGTCATACTCTGCCTGATTGCCGAAACTTATTTAATATACTGTTTACTAAGTTCTGTCACTATACAAACCGTGTAGTCAAAATGAGAGGGCGCTATTCATCTTTACATTGACATATCAACTTAACGCTCGCGACAAAAGAGATTTTATGACCGTGCTCCCTTGTTCAGCCCCACGCAAAAGATTAAACTAGCAATTAGCACATCCTTGCGATTAGATCTAATTAAAAACCTAATTTGTAGCCTAAAAATGCCTCAGAGTATTTCATTTCTTATCTAAAATATTACTTTTCTTCTTCAAGGGGGAGGGGGGAACCACCAGACCCCCTACACAGGAGTCGCTTTCAAACACCATAGGACCACACCCCTCTTTTTTTTTAAATCTTGGATCCGCCCATGAAATTTGCTTCTACAGGTTGCTGTTTACTTGCAATCGTTGTTTTCTGAATTAAAAAAGGCTCTTGTCACAGAGATGTATGTATTGCTGGTATAAGAATGTATACAGAAGGTTGGAAATACGTCTGTATCGATAGGGTTTCATCGAAACATTAACTTTGCAACAAACTGATTGATTGGCGAACACCAAATAGCTATCTTAAATAAATTACAACAATGTATACAACTTTAAACGATGCAGAGCTGATATGTTTACAATGGCGCCGTACGGTGTTTGAGCGATTGCGTACCAAATGTGTACACCAATATTTATTTACGATCATATCATATCGAGTGATTCAGTATCAAAATTGTAGTAAGAGTACAACAACATGAATCCAAGTACGAGTAAAAGGTTCTAAGCGTGATTACGAGCAATTAATGTTATACTATTATCGTATGTTTAATAGAATGCTAACATGCCACGATCGAGCTTGAGTAAGTCCAGGAGAGCGAGTATGAGTACAGGTAACTATGACGGAAAACGAGTATGGACTCACTACAAGTCTGCAACAACTTTGGGTACGTTGTTTATGAGCAGGGGGAGTAACGTAATTCTTCGATGAAGGAAAGAGCGGTTGTGTTGTTTCGACTACTCTCTATGTGTCCAGGTATTCACATATTAGAAGAAAAAAAAGATTAAATTACCTTGATGTGTTGAAACTTCCACTGAGCTCACAGTAAAAGACAGGCATCCTGCATTCTTCTTCTTCTTTTTTTGCAATTATTTCTTCAAACTGATTCCGTTGATGTCATTAATGTATTGAACATGAAAAAGCCCTTTAACGATCAGTAACCCCTTGAAAACCCATGCACATGTATTTTCGTCTACAGGTGGGTTTCCTTTAGCAGCCAGTGTGATACATGCTGTAGGACCATCGTTTATTTGGGATGCTGTAGGCCAAAATACGGTTTACCGAACGGCGCGCCATACTCGCGCTTACTACATCGCGGAAACGGTACTAGCGTATTTGATTGCAGCTACATTAACGTTCTCATTCTGAGCTTTAGAGAAAACGTTTCGGCAGACATAAAAACGCAGCTTAAACCGGGTGACGTTCACTAGGAAAATGTCGAAGAGAGCTTCTGAAATCATCATTAGGAATACGTTCAAGCCTCATGAAAGAACAAATATGAACAAGCCATTTGCTTTGCGGGACAGAGTCTCGCTGAGGCGAACTAAGCAAGGAGGCAAGAATAATAACATTAAGACTTACGTTAGGCCTAACGTTAGGCTATTCTACATTTGTAATTGTTACCTGGGCTAGGCGCCGGGTTAACATATGTCCAGATGATTCTGTATTTTTACATCGAAAATAAAGTTGTCCCGCCGCCAAACTTTGTCCCGATATTTAAAGTTATTTTTTACGCTCAAAACCACCATTGTTACGATCTAGACTGCAAAGCAGGCATTGCACAGGGAATGCATGCCATGCTAAAAATATTGTGTCAGTTTTCTACCCACAGAGGGACAACAAGAGGATAAAGAGATCATCCTCTCCTTGTCCCTCAACAGTTACCCTACTACCTCTCCTCATCCCCAGTTGGTTTCTTTCTTTCTTCTTTCCATCCCTTGTCTACTAATCCTCTTATATCTCTCTCTTTGTGTTCACCATGCTCATTAACTTGTCTGTATTCTGTGTGTGTATTTGTCCCTTCTGTTACTGTTACTTGTCATTTGGCTTCTGAAGAAGATCCTGCTAGGATCGAAACGTCAGGCCAATTTACTTTTACACACATTTTTATCATAAGGGAGTATTCTGTCGGCCTTAAAAGAGCTAAAACACCTTAAAGAGAATAACATTCCACAATATAGTTGAAACACAATCTCAATATTTTGTCAGTGCTATCAAGATGTGGTTGATTGAAATGAAACCTACCTTGACTGGATAACTACCCCTTACCCCAGGAAGTGGATAACAGTATTAAGTGGTCTATGATGACATCATGGGAGATGTTCTTCAAATGCATTGTTATATTTTCATATTATATTTAAAAAATGTTCTTGCTGTGTGATGAATTTTGCATGATTGCTTAGCAGTGAATGTTCTCTGTATAAAGATTGTGTTATAGAAGCATTAGGCCTATTTCTGTTGTGGATAAATGATTTTAAATGTTAATTATTTAGCAGAAAAAAAAAATTCAGGCCAGTTGCTGTGATGACATCATTCACTTTGCTGTTGCATGATACTTTGACAAAATATCACCAAAGTAGGAAAATGCAAATCTTCTTGTTGTAAAATGCAAAGAGGATGTAGTGTTTACTTAAGGATGCAGGAAATTTCCAGGCTCAATTTTGTTTGCCAATTAACTTTAGCCACTAGCACACCCCTTAAAAATATCTAATTTTGATGCATAATTTTTCCTCCTTTTGTGTCTTCTACAGCTGCAAGCTGTATCAGTGAAATGGCTGTCCTAATGAGCTGTTGGAAGGAGAATGAATACAGCGATGTACATTGCAGCAATGAGTTACAAATCTTCAACAAATGTGTTGCTGAAGCAGCGGTGAGTTAGACCCCAAAAGAGACTAATCAGCAATGCAACATATGCGGCTGACTTTTCTGGATCTAATTGGTGTCTCAGTTACAAGCACGATAATCTGCTATAAAAATTCATGAAACCAGAAATGTTTTTATCCATTGATGTTGATTTTCATTGTTTCTGTTGTTATTACTGTTGGTAACATTCTTCTTACTATTTGGTTTTTCTCTGCTTTGTGAGTTCTCATCTGCATATTTAATTTATCACTGTAAATAGTACGACATTAGTTTGCGAACTACCTACAGTGCTTATTGACTGGCAGAAATAAATGGACTTCATTCCTCACTTTTTGCACAATAACCACAATCATGCTCATACCATTCTAAACCAGCTGATAATATTCTAGCACTATCCTATCTTGTTGACAGAACGGTTCTGGTCTACGGCCATTTCCATTTCCCTATCAGAGTATGCAGCATGTATGTGTTTTGGGAAATTTTAACTTTCAATAGGCTACTTGAGCTCATCCCTTAGAGTTTCAAAATGTCACTACAAAATATTTGTGGACACAATGTTACAGTAGTTTCATTTTCACTGGTCAGAAAGCAAGCTTGAAGGGTACCAGTGCAACGATATTTAGTAATCAGGGCTTTCATAAACACAAGATAAGGTGCGTAAAACAAATAGTTTGACTTGAAACTTCAAAAGTCTGTTTCAGAAATATCTCTTCTTCAATAATTACAAATAAACTTGTAGATAATTCTTCTGTAGTGATCAACTAACCATCTGCAGCCTCTTGTCAAGCTCTACAGAGCTAGGTTTGATATGACGATACGATCTGTTGATTTACGGTGTGGCTGGAAAGCCTCATTAGCAGGCAGGGCTGTATGTTACTTCATGCCTTGTAAGACATATTTAACCTCTTGCTTCAGTACTGTTATAGTAAATGGCTCTGTTACTGAATGGAAAAATTGGTTAACATGCTAAAACACATTTAGGGGTTAAAATTTGACATAACAATGTTGAGGTGTACGCTCTTTCTTTATCACATAATTGCTTGTAAGATTGTGATATTTGCGTTGTCCAGGAATATTAACATTTTGCCCTTCAAACAGTTTTAGAGTATTCAGAGTAGAAAGCAAACAGGTTCCTTTACAGTGCAGAGCCCATTACTGTAACTCTCTAAACATAGAAACACAAGGACATCTTTTGTAGCAATTCAGAAAGTGCAAATGCCATCATTGAAACAGGTGATAGCCAATTTTGATGTGGTTACGTTGATAAAGTTTCTGAATAGTGGAAAGACTTAATCTCTTAAATATGTCAAACTGGAAAAATATTGGCTAAACAGGAGCCCTTGACTCACGTACAAGCTGAAGCTGCTTAAAAGTTGTATGATGTGTGAAAGTGACTCCACATACTAGAAGCTATGCTGAATATTTGAACTCGGATGACCTTAAAAAAAAGGCTGTAATTGTTATAAAAGTGATTATTTAGTTGAGGTATTGCAAAATTTGTATCGTTTTTCTGTCATGATAGAACAAAAAAAATAGACAAAGGATGGAGTCTTAGGTAGTACTGTAATAACATTAATTCTTTATGACTTATGTTTTTTTTTTTTGTAATTCTTCATGAATTCATCAATTCTACATAAGTTCTTCATGACTTTACTTGTGTTTGGACTTGTGAAGCTTTACAAATGCCAAAAGCATGAGATCAAAGTGATTTATGTCAGTTGAATGTTCATAATGTTTCAAACTTTTGTCATGGAAACAGTGATCAAAAGTTTCTAAAAATTCCTAGAAAAGATAACTTACAAAGTGAACAAGTTACTTTTATTCTTGTCACTTTTTCATTGATCTATTACCAACAACACTAGTTAATGCCTGTAAAAATAGTTTGCTTGCTGTTGATGCACAGAAGCTGTTTCTCATTCACAAAATGAACAACATTAAGAAGAGCTGTTCTCTTTGTCAGATGTTATATTCCTAATATTTGCCAAGTTGATAAGCAGACGAAAGCCTCAATTACTGTTATAAAATATGGAATAATCTCCCAACTGGTATTAGACATTCAAAATCATTTGCTTCATTTAAGTATCAACTAAAGAGTTATCTAACTTCCAAGTACCGTGATTGATATTATTGTCAATTTTGTTTTGTACATTTTGTTTTTCTTTCTTACTTTGTTCTGTTATTTTCTTTCTTTTTCTTTTGGGTTACTAGCTTTGATAAACTTTTTATTTTTTTTCTAGTATCCTGTATATACCATTACTGCACTGTTATTTTATGTCTATGTATATGCGAAATATATTAACTGAACTGAACTGTAGCTCAAAAAGACATTTTGAAAGTGAACTACTTGTAGTTGTATAATTCGTGCGGTACATTTTAACCCAAGGCTTCCAACGTTTATTTTCATTCTTTCATCGACAGACTGAAAGGAGAGAGATAGCACAAGCTGAGAAGCATGGCACCTCAGTTGGAACACAGATGACCAGTAAGCAAGTTACAAATATATTAAAGAAGTATCCGCAACCAAGATAACAGCGATGTTTTTAGGCAAACTAGGCAAATGTTGACGATTTTGGAGAGCGAATCTCCATTTCTTCCTTCCTTCAACGGGAACGGATGAATCTATATCGTGCGGTCCCTCGTTTGGAACTATACATTAACAGAATTGTTTTTGAACTCATCGGCTCTGACATGTCAGCAGAGAGGAAAGTAATTGAGAATACATGTATCTTAGGGTTAGGTTACTGTAGCTTTTTTTGATACAAATGTGTCTGCAGTTCCCAAACAACTCTTTCGCATGAAATGAACTCAATAATATATGCAGCAGGAGATGATGAAAACTGATGTAAAGATGTCATTTGATTGATAGAGAAAGTAATTGGTGTGTTTACAGCTCAACACCTGAGAATTAATTGTGTTTAATGTCTGTGGATTGAAAATAAGGTTGTAAAGGAATGATACCAGATTGTGATATTTACCATAATTTGGCTTGCATGGAAGGGTTATATGGACAATAAAGAGCTCTTTTAAACTGATTCATTTTTTGTGATGGTGTATTCTTTGAGTGATTTAATTCAGACTTTTCATGTTAATGCTGTAATATTCATGCTGCTGTATGGTTGACAAGATTTGATTTCACTATCTGCCAGATTCCCTGAAAAGCAGCTTCTATCAGCCGTTTCTAGTCTACTACTGTAAGGTTGCTTTAAGAGAAGCATTGAAACATACTGCTAAACCAGTAGGAAGGCCCGTGACTACCTTGCTTGGAAAAATAAAGTCGCAATTTAAGGACGTTAACATTAACAATTTCGAGGAAGCAATAAACCTTGCAACAGATTGTGATACGTGGCGGAGGTTAATCACTGAGCATGTCGGATAGACAAGACTCAACTTACTACTACTACTTCCTGATGATCAGTTCATGTCATAGTCACTATACAAAACATTTATAAGTTGGATATAAATATTCATTACTCGGGATTTGGTGAAATATAATAGTGAAAGGTTTTCCAAACAGAGCACATTAGAGTAACAATCATGCTACATTAAACTTACATACTAACGAAGTTATAGTATGGATTGTATATACGTGCAGAGATAAATTGTTATTAATAGTAACATAATTTGGTATGTTTATTACTGTTTTGTACAATGAAATATTGTTAATAAACTGAAATAAATAATTACTATAGTAAAGCCCACTTCTTGTGATGACACAGCTGTAATAAAACATGTAACTAATTTATACCAGCACAATGAAAGAGTAGCCTATAATAAAGACAATACTTCGAATTAAATATGCATGACTGCGTATCCGAGGACACTGAACTTGAATACTCTATAATCGGCAATAGGAACGTAAACAAGTTTAGGCTTATGTGTTTAACAAAGTTTCCCGTGTTGGGGTGAGTTGGGTGTTGTTGGAGGGCATGGGGCGTGCACCAAATATAAAAGGTGATAGTAGGCGAGGAGAAAAGTGGGGTGGGGTGGGGAGGGTGAGACTGCAAATTCCAAATTTCACTCGACTGACTTTGTTAGTGGCATGAACCTATCATAACGGACTGTCATAAATCCCCTACTGACGATGGACTTGCCCACCTCACCTACTTTGCGCATGTCACTGGCGAAAGGGAGATGTTTGGTAAAGGCTCATACTAGGTGAAATGTATGATGTAGTGGTCTAAGTTTGCTTTAGTATTTGTAGAGCAATGCCCTTGAAACGTTGATGCATGGTTTCGTGACCTACGTAAAAGATCATACCCACCCCACCCCACCCTACCCCACCCCACGCGCCCACCCACCCCGTGATCCTTAAACGTATATATCCCTGTCGGTTGTCTTATCTTTCAATTCAGTCTAATTTAACCAACTAGATGGACAAATTCTCACGTGGTCTTGTAAAAACTGAATAACTTTCAATTGTTTGACTGATTGACCTTCATCTCAATAGGTTAGACTCTTAGACTCACATACCTATATAATTCCTCCAACTATACTGTAGTCTTAAAGCTCTGTTGTTTTCGCTAGGGTATACATGCCGCCCGCTATCTAGATCTCTAAAACACTGACAACTAATGTCACATCCATGAAACAAAAGTATTTCCTGTTCTATCAAGTTTCTTCTAATCCAATAATAATAACTGATGGTGACCCCCCCCCCCGAGTAAAATCCGAGGTATTATCCTCCCCCACCCATTAAAATCCGTGGATGAGCCTCCTCACCCCAACCCACCCCACCACTCTTCCACCCCACCCCCACAACATACTAGCAGGCAGAAGATTGCAAAAAGTCTAGCGTAAAGTCACATAAATTTATATTTATGTGCGGTACAACCATATACGGTCAATATTCTTCAACATTGTTTCAAAATTTTTTCAAAATATAGCATCAACTTGAAACTAAACATCTCCATTTTTTCGCAAATGGTAGGAACCAACTCCCCCTTATACCCCTCCCCGGACGAGATAACATCCCCACCCCGTCCCCACGCTACAAAAAATGGTCGTCTCGGGCCTTTTTTTGTTATGATATAAAGTATAGGAAATGAAAGAAAGCAAAATAGTCTCCAAAATCGAGAAACGTACACAATGTTCCCTAAGGGATAGTAGAGTTATCAGGTTAGAATGAAGCGTCATCACAAAGACAAAAGACTTCAACTTTCATCAATTTATGAATCTTTACAAAAAATTCAATTTGTCTCATTACTTGTCCCTTAGTGTGCTGACAACACGTCCAATGCATGGTAATTGTGTAAAGTTTCATTCAGTAACATGTAGGACATCTGGACCCAAGTGGTTGACGCGTTGCTGGTGTAGTATGAACCAAAGGAATCACAATCCTTTGAAATCTTGACATTTTGTTGTGTTTTATCGAGTTATAGTCTTACTTTACACAGTCATGATTGTAATGTTAAATTTCGTATATAT
>JAIPMN010020610.1:11554-23255 GCA_020650975.1 Apostichopus californicus | reverse complement strand
AAATTAAACCTTGGTATCCCACCACCCCCCCCCCCCCTTCGCAGACAACCCCATGGTTACTGCGTCTTCCCAACAAGTAGTACACGGGAATTTACCCATTTGGCAATCTGGTTTACTACAGTAACATTTTGGAAGCCAATACTAATAAGGCAAACAAGTATAGCCTATATATCTGATGTGTTTCTTCTCATGCATATTCAGTACATATATTCGGTACTCTGATTCGACTGTTTTCATATTATCTAGGACTTTGGTCCCTACAATTATTGTTCTTCTTTTTTTATAGATATAGATATAGATATGCAGATAGTGTACTGATAACATTATGTTGTCTCTTGTTATTATGCTACTGTTTGACATATTAATACCATGTTATCTAGTGTGTACAATGATATATTGTATGATGTCCTTTGGACCGCCATATTTGTATATATATATATATAGTTCTAATCTTACTAAGGAATATATCTACATTAGATTCACCTTTGTCTTAAATTTGCACAAGAAACAACCTGTACTAAAGGTCTACACCTTCTCTATATTTTGTTGGGTTGCCAGGCAACCAATTCAATGTTGTTCGTTGCCACCATAACGTAAAGTGCTGAGAACTAACATGCACGTTTAGTCAATATTCCGTATGTAACTTAATCACCAAAACAAAGTACTCCTATTGGGAGAAGCTTGTATACAGAATTGAACTTTACTAAATACCTTAGGTAAATTAGTTGAAAGATTTTAATCTTCAATGATAACATTCAGGCAAGGTAGGCCCTATATGTGTTATGGAATATCATGTTAACAACCCACTTTATAGTTAGCGCTATACATATGTACAAGGTGAAGAAGGCTATACAAGGTTGAATTTTTCTCCTATAAACGACACCATTTTTTCTTTGTTACATTCAAGTATTAACCTAAATACCTTATATTCATTCCCTTTCTTGAAAAATTGTATTCTGCTTCAGTCGAATGAGTAAGTCGGGGTTTATTTTCGCCCCCAGGCTACATAATGAGTTGAGGTTGCAATTAAAGTGTCTCGATACGAGATTTGAGAATCAAATTAGTAAAAAACGAGAACCAATTAAGTTACACGAACATCTTCTGGTTCATTTCTTACCCACTATATTCTGATATGTCTCAACAGGCATGATATTATATTCACTCCTGCTCCCGTAGGGCATCAAGATAAGTCACCGGGGAATCTTAAAGGAACTCACGAATAATGTTAACATGAAATACATGTTATAATTTAACACAAGGTTAAATATCATGCAAGAATAATGTGATACTTATTATGCGTTAAGTAAAGCAAAATATTATTCTAAATTAATAGTTTTGTATTTAAATAGGTTGGGTTAGAGGAGAAGGGGAGGGGTTATCGAGAGGACTCCTGACCTTGGCTGTGTAGTTAATTCTCTCATGTGTACAGTTCTATTATCGTTTAACGTTTATGTGAATATGGAGCATGTATCGAACAAGCTATGCGTCTTTACAATGCATATACCATATGATTTGAAGGTATAGCCTATCGTAGGCGTCTAACCATGCAGGGAGTAATTAGGGCACGCCTAATCTACTCATACCAACCATATATGATAGCATCCAAACTTGGGACATGGACTCGAGCAGTTGTTCATGTTAAGTCACAAGAGAATGCCGAAGTTTGAACCTCTTCCCCCCCCCCCTCCCCAAATTCCTCACCGAACTATTTAGTTTACATTGAACATGTGTGGTTCTTCACATTCCGGGAAGCTGATGTTAAGCTATACCTGTTAGAGCGAGGAAGAGTACTTATCTTCTGTGTGTTTTACTTATTTCCACATTTCAAAATAGTTTAGTATCTCTTTAAGTGATATTTTCCCACCCCATGCTTTGTTGTTCGCGGCACAATTTGCCCAGAAAATACACACTAGTCTACCCATGGAGGTAAAACAGACCTCCATGGTATACCTAGCATTAAAACTAGTACCTTTCATGTCTTGCAGGCTTCTTTTCTCCCTGCAGGGGTCCGTCTATGTCATCTTACATGACCACAAAGGAACATAAATGACTTATGCATGAAAGCGAAACTTAACAGTCAGACCGTATAACCTGAGGACAGTGGTCTGTTTTTGTCGTTAGTCAAGCTTGCAATTACTTGTGATATTGAGGTCGATACATATAGGAAACGGTATTAACGGGTTTTTCTTCTTTATCGCACGTTAATCTTTACTTTTACGACGTCAAAGTTAACCTATTTTGCTTTCGAGAACTAAGGCGATATTGTTCAAGTATGAAGGACCTATTTGGTTGGGGAAACCGATAAATTTGCCCAAAGCATGGAACCGCGCCATTGATTATATCATGGAGGTTTACCTCCATGATTATATCAGCTCTCTGCTCTTATAGCAGTCAAAGAGATCGACATCACAAACAAAAATGATCAAACTTTTGGGGTAACTTGAGGATAGTATTGGTTTACATCTTGTCATATTGCTTTTAGCAAAATTTGTGCGGGACCATGACATAGGTGGAAACTGGAATTACCCCCCCCCCCCTCCCCTCCATCCTCCGCACCCTCTTGGTTGTGCTTCTATAATCGCTTGATTTTAAGATATAGGCTTTTGTTAATCTGCATCTTTGGTGCGTTCTCTATTACACGTTTAACTGATACACTGTATCATATTATATCACAGTTCATTGTACGCGCATTAGCTTATACACTCGTTCAAAACACTTTTTTACGTAGAGCCTGTCAGGTGATCATTAAACATCTCACACCTTTCATATTTTATGCCCCTTTGACGGGTGTTGCGAAATGTATCACTCACTGACAACCAATATTAAATTTTATCATATTGACCAAGCAAACAAGGGGTGACTCACCGTGACTGTATGTCGCAAGTGAAACATATTGATCAATTTTAAGGCGGAATTGAATACTACTACTACTATTGCAAGATAGGCCATAAGCTTTATCTAAAGATATCAAGGTATAGTCGATTTTTTTCTAATTTGCTTATGGTACAGATTTTTACTGTATGGAAATGCTGATATGGATTAATATTGTATGATAATACTGTGTGGTTTTAAACTGTACGGAAATAATGTATGGGCGGCAAAATGTTGATAATCAAATCAAAATTCATTAATAATGAACTCATTTAACTTCATTCATTGCAAAGTCTTGGAATACGGCTGTTTAAAATTATTATCAGTATATCCATGTTTGGAAAACGTGCCAATCAAATACACAAGTTAGTTGTTTTAAGATGAAATCAATTAAGCTACCGTCCCTTGCAGGTCTGCTCCCCGTTGTTGGCTACCCCTAGTCAAAAAGTGGACGAAAGTGTCAACATTCTTATCACGAACACACACACGCACGCAGGAAGAGATGGATGGTATAACTTTTATTCCCACTTGTGTTTATTTTCAAACCATAAGCAACACATACCGTAGCTGATCTATAGAGATGGGCATTATCATGCATCATAAACACAAGATCATACAGTCCTTGACGTCATACAGATAGTAATCTCACACAAGGTCAGGAAATTATAAGACTGTAAAGTATCTATAAAGCAAAACATGTGTTGTAACTGAATCTGAATGATAGTTAGGCTACGGTTGCTAACGCAGGTATCTCTGTTAGGCTAGCGGTACATCGTATACTTTACAAAATGTTTGACCAAACTGTTTGTACTCATGTAGGCTAATGTGAAAACATATTCGTAACAGAATTAACACATTTGCATCAAACTGACATTCAGTTAATTGGCTCTGTAGATCTACGCTGGACTATATGCATATGTTATCATGACAAACACGAGACATGTATTCCACCGTATGATGTGACTTAGACAGTGATAGATAGACACACTAACACCCTTAATACCTATATATAAGTAGACACTGTACTACATGGGTTACGGGGTTGGGTGGCGGGGGAAAGGGGGGTGGAGGCTTGGTTGAGGAGGAGGCGTGGACGTGATATATGCCCCTTTGAAACTCACTAACACAAAAAAATATTACAAACTAAATTAGGTTCAATCACTTTTCAATCACAATTTTGGGCATCTTGTAGCTAAATTGATTTGAAAATGACTCCTGCTCCTGTCAAGAAAACTGTTGGGAGAAGGTGGGGGGGGGGGGAGTTACTGTATTATGGACTACTGATCGACCCGCATCCCTTCCGTCCCATTGGAACACTTTCAACAAAAATAGCAGTCCTTGGTAAGCCTTAAAATTCGAAAGTTTCATTTAATTGGTAACGGTGACCACAATTATGAACCTATTAAATCTTCTCTTATAAGAATATTTCTTTCCACACCAATGTGAGAGATTTCAAACAATATTCGAATAATTAGTGATTAAAGTGATTACCAATGAGAAAAAGACTAAATCAAAGGACGCTCGTTATTGTACGATTTCTCCCTTAATCTCAAATAAACTTGGCATTCAACCCAAAACAGTCAGGGTTCTCTGTTAGCCTGAATTCAATTGTCAAAACCCGCTGCTTAATCATGCCCCATATATAAAATGAACACACACAGCGTTGACGAGAAGGCAAAACAAACTATCGATTAAATTTAAATTACTTGGAATGGAAATGTTTCTTCGCTTGTAAATCAATAGAAGGTGAGTTAATAATTAAGGTGAGCCACAATCAGGGGCGTAGCGAGCGGGGGGTGTGGGGGGTGTCACACCCCCCCAATAATTTGGTCGCTGTCGGCAAATTTTGGGTCTGTCGGCAAATTTTGGGTCTTTTGGCAAGAGGAGAAAAGGTGAAGAGAGCGGAAGGGGAAGAAAGAAGGAAAGCTGAATAGAGAAAAGGAGAACGGGAGCTTCTTCTGTGCCAAATTTGACTTAAATATGCACCAGATTGCATCTAAGGACGTTTCAAAACTAAAAATTTCCAAAGGGTAGGGGGACACCCCCTCCCCTTAGACCCCTCCCCATTTCAGACACCACTTCCAGATCCGTCGGCAAATCAAATTTGACTT
This sequence comes from Apostichopus californicus, assembly GCA_020650975.1. Lineage (NCBI taxonomy): Eukaryota > Metazoa > Echinodermata > Holothuroidea > Aspidochirotida > Stichopodidae > Apostichopus > Apostichopus californicus. The sequence continues at coordinate 18,273 of JAIPMN010020610.1, read as the reverse complement.
AAAATATGCACCAGATTGCATCTAAGGACGTTTCAAAACTAAAAAATTTCCAAAGGGGAGGGGGACACCTCCTCCCCTTAGACCCCTCCCCCATTTCAGACACCACTTCCAGATCCGTCGGCAAATCAAATTAGACTTAAAATATGCACCAGATTGCATCTGAGGACGTTTCAAAACTAAAAAATTTCCAAAGGGGAGGGGGACACCCCCTCCTCTATTTCAGTCACCACTTCCAGATCCGTCGGCAAATCAAATTATCCACACCCCCCCCCCCCCAACAAAAACCCCTTCGCTACGCCCCTGGCCACAATCAGTGACCTACGACATTTTGAGTTGAAGAAGTCATCTTGTTAAATTTGTTTCCAAGAAAAGCCCAGGCTTTCTTACACGCATGGTCTGTTTTGTGTATAGGCTAGGTGTTTCAATCACTGGTAGCAGTAGTTCAACCACAATTGAGGCTATCCTATCGACAGGATAGTTAAAGCAAAACTTAAGCCACAAAACTAATCCCTGATATTGTAGATCGTCAAAAATGAAACATCGCTGTCAGTCCAGGTTGTAATTCTTTACCACTTTCAATGTCGCGGAATGACCCTTTAATCATCCGAGGCAATTTAAATTGGCTGGACCACTTAGTCGAACACAAAGACCATTAGGTCACTTCCACAGATGAAACACAAAACTCAATAGAGAACGATATACTTTGAATGGCCTCACAATTAATGACATATTTATAATGCATTACAAAGTTGCCAAATGACATGTGGTGTTGAATGTTATCCCAAGTGGACCTGTTGTTCATGTTTTGGGTGAGTTTTAGAATTAATGGAATACTGGATTGACATTAACATCGCCTGAAGGCTGAAAAGCCAACATCATCATCATGTTAGTCTTAATGGAGCATTACAGAGATTCATCATACAATAAAGCTGTATCGAAAACCGAAATAGGTACAGAAACTTGACTAGCATTGGAATTGTTCTCCTATCTCAGTGGGCTATGACAAATCAAGTTACCCTTTAATGCATGTGGTTACCAGATTAATGATTGCAATCACAATTACATTTTAGTCACATGTGTCAATTGTCAACGAGACATGTCAGCTGTTTAAAGCTTCATTTGTTCTTCAGATGTAACAGTTGCACCATTGTTAGAGCTACAATATTACATCTGAATAATAGGACAAGTTGTCACGGCCTACAGGGGTAGGGGAGTGGGGTCTAAGTTGAGAGGTTCCCAACCCCTGTTTGGGAAAATTGATGTTGGTGGGTATCCTTAAGGCTATATACACGAAAATGGTATCAGATTTGCATTAAAATGCAGCTCAAATTCTCATTTTAAGATCAGAACAAATAAGGACTGTTTCTCTGTGCTCAAATTTTATCGACATTTTCATCCATAGCAAAAATATGTCGCACAAATTTAATGTAATGTTATATTATTTTATATGAAATATGCATATTTCTGAACTTCATGACCAACTTAGGCTTAGTGTTAATTATAGTGGGCAAATGTTAAATAATATATGTTGTCAAAATACGTGGTCTTTGCCATTCTTTCTGTTTACATAAGTGCATGCATTGGAATAAACCGTACTGCACTTTTAACGATTGCGTACCCTATCGTACCACCAAATTGTGACACATTCAATACAAATTGTAGTTATAAAGTCCCGGGAAACTTCCGCTACGTACTATTAACATATATGCTAACTAATGTCATGGCGCCCTCTGTATTGTTATATGATTGTTGAAGTGCATCCTCAACTTGTATATAATATTTGCAGTTCGCCTCATGTGAATTAACTTGCCTTGTATCTTTGAAAATATAATGTGGTTGGTTTGGGCGTACAAATCTTCGCGATAAACCTTGTATTTCGTTCGAAAAAAATCGAGTTTATCGGCAATAAACTCAGTTCAGCTCGAATTATTGTACATTAGGCTTGACATAATAGCCTACGTGTCTTGTTCTACTAAAATGAACTCTGTGTAGTCTTAGACGAACTTAACGTCGGTATATCTTTCGCGTCGGTTTTTATCTCTCCCTGGTGTGCATGTCGAGAGCTGACGAAACAAGATACGTGCATAACATGAACAAGAAACCATTAATATTTGCAAGAAGAAGTATCCGATGAATGTATTAGCTGAGACAAAGAGGTTATATGTATAAACCTCTGTCGAAATCATTGGCTTATAGATGTTAACCTATAGAAGGAAAATGCCAATATATTCAGCAGACATGACATCATTTGCATAAACGTTGATGAGAACAAACGGTTCAACTAAGGGGGCTAATATCACAGGGAGACTACAATGGTTCTATAAAATATCACGTGACGCGACTTACTTTGGCGCCTCTGCATGAAAAGGTCAGCATATTAACGGGATATAGAAGGCATACTCTAAGGGGTGCATGCAGAGGTGCCACAAAGGGAGTGAGTATAGGTCCAATTAATTGTAAGCCGTTGATACACATAAAACAGGGTTCCATAAAGTTGTAAGTGCAATTTTACATTCGGAAAGCTCCTTCAGGATTTCGTGTAAAATATCAAAAATCCAATAAGAGAATCAGACGTTATATTTTGTTATACTTCATAGAGTCGGCAAATATCCTATATAGTTTGCTATATATATTTTAGAGCTACATATATATATGTATATGCTATAATTCTATATGCTATATTATATAATTATGCTATATATTCTTTAGAGGTCACTCAGGTCACGAATGAAATACTTTAACAAAATAATGAACTACGTCTGATGTCCACATTCAGTCATGTGATATACCAATTAATTATTTTTTATTTTCCAGTCACGCTGTTTATATAATAGGTCACAATGTTAAGTAGTATAGTAATCCAATGCAGCCTACGTTTACCAATGGTCTGCTATTTTAATCAGTGCAGCTCTTTGGCACGTCTAAATAACTCTGCTCGTACTAATACCCCTCGCAAACTAGTTTCTTCAATTAGCGGATTGCAGTGCTTAGATTATGATAACAATTCCGTTATCGCGTCATTCACCACTATCCCTCTTACCTTATCCGAGATATGTTTAACCAATTCCCCTTGCACACACCATGCATGTTAATATACCATATGGCATGCGTGATATCATAAACTTTTAGCTATAGAGCTAAGGTACCCGTGAAAAGAAACAGAGTATCTACGTTAAGACTTCGTAAGGTCGGGGTTTAAGTAGCAGATTTGAGATGTCTTCGTGTGTTAAAAAGTGAAGAGATAAATACCAGTATTGATGCGACTTCGTAGCGGGCCCCTTCCCCCTCGTCGTAAAATAAAATTCCACACAAACATATTGTTAAATGTCTTACATAAATTGTTGTACGTTGTAATATTATAAGGTCCCGTATATGGATGCTAAAAACCTTAACAAGGTTCTTTTATCTTGTAAAGGAACATCGACAGTTATATCGTTAGCCTACCACACTTTTCATGGTATATCTACCTGGCCTAGCCTACTTAGTATGATAACTGGGTACTATATGTCATTCAATGGGAAGTAAATTACAACGAGAATAAAAGTAGTGTACATTATTCACCCGGAAGTGAAAGTTATTTAGAAGTTCTGAATAGTGTATTCACGGTATGATCAAATTTAATAATACTCCATGCGAGGAATTTGGGGTTACTTTTATTCTTTCTATCTCGTAACCCACCCTATCCCCTCCCCCTCCCCTCACCTCACCCTCCCCTTTTTGATTGCATACATCGTAAATTACGTTATTTTAATGACATTCCAGACGTGGGTAAGTGAAAGATTTACGTCCTGTCATCTTTATGGAGGTCTGTAATGAGAGGAGGACGAAACTATAAAACCATCTTTATAATTCATCCTTAAAGGTCACTTGAATAAAATAAGGTTCAAAATAAACGCATCGGGCAAATATCACGAGAACGATTTCTTCCTTCATTAGAATACTCGAAGAAGAAGTACAGCCCACGACAAAAAATGATTCAATATAATGAAAGGTATGGAAAAGGGGGCTTCCTGCTGTATTTAGCGGTTCCTTCAGTCACACTATTGGATTATACTGCTGAGCATACATAGTAGTATTGTCACTGTTTTAGCATGTATGTTGTACACGTCCTTGATTCAAGCACCATTTCATACATACCGAAACACAGTTGTCGACAGGTGCGGATATAATTGGGGACCTTGTATCCGCCCCTCCCCCTCACATTCCTTCCCAACTCATATATAATATCCAGATAAAATCATTTCCACTCTCCAGCTTGGTAATCTTGCCCCGGGTACCGGTATGTCAGTACAAAATCAAACCTACCTGTATTATTTCAGTAACACACTTATTCTGGTACATGCATTAGAATAAACATCTCCACCCCTCCCCTCTCGAACAATGTACCTTGGTATGCGAATATGAATATTGTAACTATGTTCTATATCAATTGGGCATGTCGTCGTTGTATTATTTGCTTAAATGGCGCTCCATACATCTGATAACATTTCAATAACTTTAAAATTCATATTATAAATTATCTTTATATCTTGTTTTCGAATACCTTTTGAAGAAAACTTATTTTAATTTATGCACATTAGTTATGAGAGAGGATGTACGACACGTTTTTGGCTGTGCAATACTTCATACTGGTAAACATACTTAAAGCTGGTGATACGAATTGAGGCAGCCTCAATGCAACCTTTTTTACGACTTATACTTCATACCACGGGGCCCCGAACACACGTCCCTTGACTATATTAACCAGACAAATACAATGTTCGGACAAATTAGTAACCAGACTCGGAATCTAGCTTGTTAGATTGCAACTAAATATGTTACTTATAGCAGTCTATATACATTGAATGTCTAATAAGGATATCAGGCCTTTCTCTTCAACGAACAGAATAGCAAGGATACGTAAGTTTTGAATGTCAGTCAGCAGTTCGATTATATGAAAGTCTTAAATCACAACTGCCGTATAGTTGTGTAAACTACTTATAGAGATATGTTGCAAGGAACAAATACCTTAAGCTTTACTTCAAAACTATCTTTTGTAAAAAACATAATTAAATAAAACGCATTCCCATTTTTATATTTGTTGGGGTCTTAATAATATTTAAGCAATATAGTTACATGATACTTTGATATCTCGACTGTCACCAAGGGATTAAAAGTGAGAAACAGGGAAGTGACTTTCAGCTAACTTAAAGTCACTATACGAAAGAACAATTAATATAAAGAAATGCTGTTGATTCTGGGAATCCCCCCCCCCCCGTCCTTTTGATATATCGACGGATCCCAACACCCCTAGCCAATAACAATGTACCCCCACCCACCCCTCCCACCCCCCTTCCGCTTTTAGAGTAAGTTGTAAGTGAATTCTCTGGCTGACATACGTATATCAAATATCAAACAAACAGTAGCCTAACGTTTTCACAATACGCCTAATTTTTGTCTTCTACAAAACATTGATTAAAAGACGAACATTCCTATGAACCATTTATAATCATTTCATTTTAGTATCATTAGTATCCTGGAATACTTCCATTCTGTTAAAACAATTAAACTGTAATATTCATGTTGTAATCATGTTCACACACCATTTGACACATCCTTCTCCTCTTCTATAGCATATTGAAACGACATTTAAACGGTTACATTTACTCATGTGCCACGTCGGATTATCACGGAGAGCTATCTACGGTAGATAGTATTAATAAAGCTAAGGGAAATTAACGCGCTCTACGTGCACTTTCCACGAAGCTGTTATGACCCCTTAGGTAGAAAGGTCGGCCCTAGCTCTATCGAGAATAAAGGTGCCCTTATAAGGAAAACTATTTATAGCTATGTTATCACTAGCCGAAGAATCGCAGGGACGTCTGTGTGGTGTGCGGTCCCTTGGTTTATTGCAAGCAGTTCAGCACACAGCGTACAGCTCAGGTTAGGCTAACAAATTACAAAGTAAAATTCTCATTGGTATGAGTACAAGGCGCTATATGTCAGTACCTAATCTTGTATTAGAACACACCACAATGCTTCGAGTACCGTGCGAGTACAAAATCCATGAGGCTGAGTAATAGTAGGCTACAGAGAACTATGTTAGAATAAGAGTACGCGAACGGACTCACTACAAGTCTGTATGGTACATCACTCGACCATTGAAAGAGAAATAAATAATAATAAGGTAACCAAAAAAACTTCACAAATGGGCTACTAACATCGCACAAGGAAAGAGGAAATTAGTCGTTAATTGAAATGATTGTAGGGGAGAACAATAATGAATTAGAATAAATTTGTGGCACACAAAAAGTTCTTGTACAGGGTCAAATAATTCGCAATATCGAGAGTGTTTTAACTGTTTTAAACGCATTTTTGTAGAAGATCGAAGGGTTCAAGTTTTCTATAGTTATCAATTAATGTTATAAGTTGGTTCGAATCATGCAAATCTACGGTAGAACGGTCTAGGTAACACTCAGTCCAACGAGAAAAATATAGGTTGCCAAGTATCGTAAACTATAGAGAGAACAAAAGTAATACAACAATTTCCAACAAAAATACGAAAAAAAATACTTTTTTGGTCTTATTGTATAGGTTTACAAGTTTGGAAAAGTTTCAACAAACAACTTGGAGATGACCCTATCTTTCCGAGCAAAAAATCATAGTTCTCATGTTACCCGGATATTTTGTACATTATGTGCCAACCAGAGACCATAGCGTATAAGTCCCCTCCCCTCCCC